>RJWH01010987.1:0-14170 GCA_004363575.1 Solenodon paradoxus | reverse complement strand
AAGACTGTGTGATGGCTTGAGTGCGGCTGTGAGGGTGAGCGAGGTTCAGACAGAGAGGACACCCAAGGAGTGGCAAGTCCTGTGTGTGGAGTTATTGCAGGTAGACTCGGCACCAGTGCATCCTGGGGTGTGGTGTCATTCCAGAAGGAATTTATTGGAGATACTGGATAACAGCACATGGAAGCTTATAAGGAGAAGCCCAGAGACAGAGAGATCCGTGGAAGTATAGCAACAAATGTAAACCGAGGGAGGTACATTTTACCCAGGAAATGGAATTTTCCACTTGCGCTGGAATTCCTGAGGGTTACTATGGAAATGTCTTCTCTGATGACTTTATCTTTAGCATGTCTGTGGACAGGGTGGTGCCCGTTCTTGTGGGTGGTGCTGGCTTATTTTGAGCACACCTGCTGGTTACTGATCTCCTGCTGATTTATGTATCTGCTATCCTGCTTCCTTGTTCTCAAGGTCCCCAGCTTTCTCCTTTGCTGTCTCTCATGAGAGTGAGTGCAGGGGTGGGAGTGAAGGAGGAGCAGACACTTTGGACACAGGCAGGAGTGGAAAGTCCTGTGTGATGGAGGGAGCGCCGGTGGAGGAGGAGCTGGAGATGTTCTGGAAGACATTGGATATTGGTTTGCCCAGTCAGGTGTGGCAAGTGCCTGTGAGGCCTCAGTGATGCTTTGTCTGCAGAAGGTGCCTGAAAAGGCTCCCCTCTGCTTCCGGAGGACTTGAGATTTAGTAGTGGGGTCTGTGATCACAAACTACCAGTGTGTATCTCAGCCAGTGTGATGTGGGCTGTGGTTCCCCTTTGTCTTTCCTTTTTGAACTCTGCCACTGTAGCATCTTCAGAGTCAATCATCCTGTATTATTTGTCATCCCTTTGGATAGATGAGCTCAGTAACGACAGGTGAGAAATATTTGGGATGCGTGTGGGACCTAGTCGTACACCGCTCGTTGTTTCTGTGGGTTTAAGGCATTGCCTCAGCAGGTGGCTGTCAGGACCCTCCTGCACTGTCTCGCCTGCCCAGCACTCCTCGTTGACTTATTCAGCTTATACTGACCTGGTTTCCAGGGAATGTACTTTCTAGAAGGGATATCAGGCTCTGGATGATGGTTTTGTTCTTTGTAGAATGAGGATGTTGTGAAGCATGTTGGGAGGGACTATGAATAGGAATGCTTTCTTCAATAACCCCACTCCTAGTGCTTCATGGCAGAGACAGAAGAGTCCCTGGGAGAGGAGATCCCAGCTTTTTGCAGACCTAGAAGTCAGGTGCTCTTTGCAAAGTAACCAGGATTTATGATGCTGTGTCTTGTAGCACTAGAGTTCGGACGACAGTGGAGGTGTCCAGGGTCTTTGAGAAGCATATGTGAGCTTTTCTGAGGAGTTGGAGAAGGCCAAGAAAATGATTTTTACTGGAGGGTTGTGAGGGAGGTCTGGGTGGAGGGGAGCCTGTCACTGAGAGAATCTTCCTACCTTCCTCCTAAACTCACTGGCTACTCATTCTCACTGTTTCCAGGGTCTCACTTCTCTCAAATCTAGATGTCCACCATAGTTGGTTGTAGAGATGTGATGATGTTCCCTAGCCTGAAAGTCTGCCTGTATTTCAGGACAGTTTGGTTGCATATTTCTTCCTTTAAGAAAAGAAAACAGTTTGGTGTGAGGAGTTATGTAATTTCCAGGGTCACATGATTTGTATAGATCAGGCACCCTGACGCTGGGCTGCTATTACCCACTTTCTCACAATTCAGCAAAAGCATGTCTGTTCTTGACATAACTTTTGAGAAACTGTGGACAACTGAGAACAAACATTTTTCAACAGACAATGCCTGTAACATGCCTGTCCCTTTTCACATTGATTTCTGTGAATGATGTGAGCACCGGGGATTAATGATGCAGTTGTTCCCACTTACTGTGGTAACTTTTAAATTCCACATCGAGTCTACTTTCCTTGCACATTAGAAAATTAGAATGCATCACAGGAATTCTCAAATTTCAGAAATTTCTCACAATGAAAATAAAATCCAGTACAAACCTGGAGAGGTAGAAGACTCCTTTATGAAGTAAAAATTTTGAAACCTAACCTTCCTACCTGTAATGTTGCTTCATGTGTTTGGTGCGGTCTCTCTCCGTTCCAGCCACCACACTGATGCCCATCCAGCTGACATCCATGATACTTGGAAGTTCTCCAAGGGTTGTGATGTTCTATTGACTGTATCATTTAATTGGAGACTTTCTTTCCCACAGAATTAGTTAAAGCATATTGAGTTTTGGGGTTTTTTTCTTAAGGAACCAAAAATAATTTCCTGACTTTCAATTAAAAAAAAAGTGCTTGAAGTTTCTTGTTCAGCATTTTGGGCCGCACCACAGCGGTCAGTTCCAATGTTCCTGCTTCCTGGGTTACTAATGAAGCTGTCATCATCGGGTGTCTTGACTGGGGCTGGGCGTTTTAAGTGACTTCATTTAGCTTTTTGGTGTTTTGTGTTGGCTGTTGACTAAGCCTTGTGCCCCTGACATACCAGGCCTAGGGTCTTCATGAGATGACATAACCCAAGAGGGAGCCCCCAGTGGAAAAGCACCTTTATCCTGTGCATCCTGTGTACGTTTTTCCCTTTGACCAAAGCAGGTCAAACGGCAAAGCCCAGATCATTGTCAGGGGTGGGGTGGGGGACTTCACAAGGAAATGAATACAGGAAAACGCATCATTGGAAACTCTTAGGGGGTCACTCTGCCACCCGAAAGTTGCAGATGTGAATCTTTTCCTATAAAATCTGGGCCACCAGTGATGTGCTGCAAGTAAGCATCTTTCAAGCTTAGTTGTTAGCATTGGTTGTTGGTCAATCAGTAGGAAATAGGTGATTTTTATTCGCTTTTGGTCATTTGTGATTCAAAATTCTATGAATTATCGACTTGTGGGTCTTTCAGCAGGGTCTTTCCTGCCGCCTCTCACAGTGTAAAGTACTGACAGGTGTTTGCCTGTCTGTCTGTCTGTCTGTCTCTGTCATGTCTTTCCCAGCTATGCGTGCAGAGCTTTGGGCAGAAACAGCCTAGTCCTGTCCTGCCTCCTCTCCATTTGCCTGCTCTCCCAACTCAGCTTCCAGAGTCCTCTATGCATTTTAAGAGTAAGGACAATAAATAAATATTTGGCAAATCTTCCCCCCTCAGCTTGTTTACATGGTTCTTTATCAGCTTTTGGATGGTTTCTAGATTAAAGTGGAAAAGTAGAGCTAAGTTAAATTCGGCATCATGGAAATAAGCATAAGCAAAGATATGCTGAAAATAAAGAAAGGAGCACTATTGTCAGAATGTTAAACATGTTATAAATTTATGTTAGTGATTCTTTTTGTTGTTTTCATTACTATACAATTGTATATTTTTATCCCCATCATGATCTTTTACATTTGCAAAGTCTTATATAGACTCTATTAAATTCTGTCATTTCATCTAACAACTAGAAATTTACGAGGGGAAAGTAGAGACGGGCTTCAATCATAGCTGTGATTACAGGCTAGAACTCTTATTCATTCTTGATGGATGTTTTTTCTCGCGATAGGTATACATACTTAAAATTTGCCATTTTGACTCTTTTTACGTGTATGGTTTATTGGCATTTCGTGTATTTACAGTGTTGTGCGTTTGTCACCAACTCCATCTCCAGATTCTTTCCTCTTCTCCAGAGGAAACTGTTTCCAGTAAGCACTGAGTCTCCGTTCCCTCTTACACAGCTCCTGTGGCCACCATTTCGCTTTGTCTCTTAGGAATTTGACTCCATAAGAGACTCATATTAGTAAAATTATACAGTACTTGTCCTTCTGTGGCTGGCTCGTTTCACTTGACATAATATCTTCAAGATATTTGACAAGATAGTTGTCAAAATTTAATTAATTTATATTCCATTATGTGTGTGTACGACATTTTATTTATCCATTGATACGTGATGGCGCCTGGGTTACCTCCATCTTTTAGCTGAAATGAATAATTCTGCTATAGACACGAGTATACAAATCTCTTTTCTAGTTCCTGCTTGATGTTGTGGTTTTTTTTTTGGCTCTACACACAATACATGCCATTGGTTCCTTGATTATATTATAATTCTGTGTTTAGGTTTTTTCAGGAATCACTGTATTGTCTTCCCTATGGACTGCGCCTTTTTATGTTCCTACCAGCAGTACACAAATGTCTTTAGCAACACCTGTGCTTTCTGTTTTATATATCTATATATATAAAAGCTATATATTATAAATATATGAGATATGTATGTAATATATATAGACAGATAGACAGACAGACAGATAGATAGCCATCTTAATGGAAATCAAGTGCTATGTTATTGTGCTTTTCCCTAATTACTGTGGTGTCAACCATCATTATGGGCCTGTGTATACCTTCTTCATGAAAATGTCTATTCATGTCTTTTGCCATTATTTTAAAATAGGCTTTATTTTTATAATAGTTTTAGGTTCACTGCATAGTTAAGCATCAGGTACAGTGATTTCCAATATACTCCTCTCCCACGTACTCAATGCCTCCCCCGTTGCTGGAAGGGCTCCATTGGAGTGGTGCAGTTCCTAAACCCACGTTGACAGCTTACTCTTACCTAAAGACCATAGTTTACGTTATGATTCACTCTCGGGATTGTATTTCTTATGGGTCCGACTAATATATTTACAACGATACATATTCACCGTTGTTGTCGTACACTATAATTTCAGTGACCCCAAAATCCTCAACTCTTGCTTATCCTTCCCTACCCCAGAGCTCCTAGAAATAACTGCCATTTTTACTGTTGCCTTAGTTTTTCTTTTGAAAGAGTATCAGACTCCATTTTACTGAAAACAGAATCATATGATTAGGCAGCCTTTTCAGTCTTTCACTGAATGACATGCATTTAGGTTTCCTCCTTGTTTTTTCATGACTTCACAGCTTGTATCTTTTTAGCATTTAATGACATTCCATTTTCTGTGTGGTCCACATTTTATCCATATACTGAAGACATTTGATTGCTTCTAAGTTTTGGCAGTTACCGTTAAAACTGCTATAAATATCAATTTGCTGGTTTCCATGTGGTCATAAGTTTTCAGTCTTTTGAATGAACACCAGAAGTGCTCTTACTGAATCATTTGGTAAAAGTGTGTTTATTGTTGAAAATAGTACTAAACTGTCTTCCTAAATGTGTGTACCATTTTGGTATTTTGTTTTGACACCTTAGCAAATCAAGTATATTTTGTTGTGTTACTTTTTATTGGTTTGTGTTTGTTAAATGAATCTTTCTCAGAAAATACTAGAATAGTATTGCACTAGTTCACATAAAATGTAGGAATATTTCAGTAGTATATTTCCATTACTACCATTATTTTTACTGTTTTCATGCCTATATATTTACCATTGAGTGTAAATATAGTGAGTCCCCTGTATATTATGTTTTCTTTAATCTTATCTATTCTGAAGAAATTAATAGAAAAATGCATGCAGTTCTTTATATTTGTCCACACATTGACCTTTCCAGTATCCTGAATCTTCTTTTGGAACCAGGTTACCACCAGGTTTTAATTTTTCTTTTGGCTGGACTTAGCATTTTGTAGGACCGTACTCTCTTAATTTATCTCAATTTTTGTGTATCTTAAAATGTCTTTATTTCTCCTTTTTCAGCCAGTTTCACTGGATATTGAATTATGACAAAGAACAAAGAAGAAAGGAGAGAAAGAAATGTATTTTTATTTATTTGTTTATTTTGGTCCCCGCACCGCACCATCACCTCCCTGGGTCCTCGGGCTCTACTTTGTCCATATCCCAGCATCTCTGCTCTGTAGACTCAAGGACACACCCTCTAAGTTTTCAAGAGAAGGCATCCATCCTGCATATGAGTCTGTGAGCATACGTGCTCTTTTATCTGATTGCTGTCAAGATCTTCTCTTTATCCTTGGATGTCGGTATTTGTTATATGTCTAGAATAGTGTTCATAGAGTCTAATCAGACTATGAGTCATTGAATCTATTTAAACCTGTACATTTATGTCTCACAGTTTGGGGAGATTTTAACCATTCTTTTAAAAAATACACCACTCTTGCATTCATTCTGTTTTTCTGAAACTTCAGTTACTTTTATGTTAAACTGTTTTCTTTTTTGGAATCTCTTTTTATTCTTCATATATTTTCTCTTATAAATATTAAAAGTATCTTATGATCTATCTTCAAGTTCATTTACTTTCTTTTGCTATTTCAGATGTAATATTGAACTCATTTCTTTTTTTGACTGTAGTTTATATATCTCTAATTTCCGTTTGGTTGTTTTCCTAGTTTTTATTTCTCTACTGATAAGCCCCACCAATAGTAGAATGTTTTTATATTTCACACACCAGGAATGCAACGTCCCACAACCCACCAGGGACAGTTAAGCCAGCTCAGTTGCCTCAAAGTTTCAGATTTCCTCTATCACAGACTCCAAAGGGTGATACCCTCCCTTGTTATCTTCTGCTTTAACCTGACCTATTATCCTGGAAATAAAGGGGATGAGGAAGGAGGGAAATATACCTGAAACAGTTAATTTTCCTCTTAGACTGTTCTCTGGTACTTTTTATCGCCTATAGTGAGAGGACCTGCAGCTGGTTGTAAGGCCTAGCCCCGGCATCATTCCGTGTTTCAGTCTGTTGTTTGTCCCATTCTACCTTTGTGCCCAAGGGAGATAAGAGAGAGTCCACCACCAGGCTTGCCAGTTGGGGAGGTGTAGGCAACCCACATAAAGATGGAGCATCTTTTAGTGTGAAAGTTCTGAATCTGCTGAATTTCATTGGAGGTGTATGTTCAACCCCCCATACTAATGTCCCCTATCACAGCCACAGATTACCAGTGAATTAAATGGCAGGCCATGTATTGATCATTCCTTGATCATTGTTACTATCTTTTTCTCATCATAGCCCAGAATCAGTGTTGTTTGCAGTCCCATTATCAAGAAAATTATTGATTACGCCTCACAATTTCTGCTCTTGTCTTATAGTAATGAAAATATTTGGTTCACATAGAAGAACTGTATATTTAGGTCTCCAGTGAAGTACAGTTCAATAAGATTTTTTGTCTTTCTTTTTACCCTAGTCTGCAGTAAACATGATTTTAATTTAGCTTTTCTAGCAAGGGTGTTTCAGATATATGTTTATATTTGTTTCCAAACCAGACTGGAAATAGGAAAATTTTTTATTCATTCTTTTATTTTAGCAACAAGATGTACCAGGTTTATTAAGAACTCTCTATAATGATACTTTTAGGAAGTAATTTGTGAGTATAGAAGTAGGCTATTTCTAGTAAAATACATCACAATGTAGAGTACAAAATGTGATGCTTTGTGTACATGATAAAACACAAAAATGAACTCTCCCAGATTACCTGTCCTTTTGTCCCAGGTTAATGACTTGAGCTTAGAAAAATGTGCCATTTCAGGGAATGGTGTCGTTTGAGGATGTGGCTGTGACCTTCACTTGGGATGAGTGGCAGGACTTGGATTATGCTCAGAGGACCCTATACAGGGATGTGATGCTGGAGACCTTCAGTATCCTGATGTCATCAGGTAAGTAAAATTCCTTAGTAAATGCCAAGTGCGAGAACTGTCTGCTTTATTGGCAAATGTACGACTATTTATGAAATGTAATGATATTCTGGTTGAAGATTCCAGATGAAGAACATGGTGTTTGCCGCTCCACTCAGAGGTTCTTCTTGTCTCTTTATTGCACATCTTCTAAAACTGTGATGTTGTCATTCTTCAAAGATTGTGAAGCTTTTTCATTTTGGCAAGAGACTATGTTGTTTCTCCTCGACAGGGCTTTGCGCGTCTAAGCCTGAGTTGATTATCAAGTTGGAGCACGGAGAAGAGCCGTGGACTGTAGCAGAGCCAAGCCAGAGCCTCTCAGGTCAGTCAGCGCACACTGGACAAGGAGGCTGCAAAAAGGAGAGCCCAGCAGATTTTGACCATAAGCATCTATTTTTCAGCAATAATTTTTTGGCTCCAGACCATATGACACTTACCTGTAAATGTCAGATTCATGCCTTATTCAGTTGAAACACATGACACTCACTCAACTATCCTCTCCCCATTTTAAAACTGTACATTTTCCTAATCCCAATTTAAACCCTACCTTTACCCTTTTAGAACCATTTCTGGGTAGTAACTTCTCTGTTACCATGATTTCCTACATTTGCACCAAATATTCTTTCAGGGATTTACTCATACAATTGTTTCTTTATTTAACATATTAGTTGGGAATTTTTAGACACTGGTCATGTTTTAGATGTGGGGATAGCAATAGTAATCAAGGAAATGCCTTTTTCAATTCCTTACATTCTGTGACAAGAGAAATGAAACAAATATACATGTTAAATAGAGAAGTAAGAGTCACAAATAATGTTTAACTGGCACTAGAATGGAAAATGTGGGTTATTATTTTGGGGGGCTACTTGAAGATACTTTTTAGGGAGATAATATATTTAGTGTTTGTACTGAAAGAGTCTAAATTCAGATGACTGATTTTCATTTGACATGTAATTCATAGGCGCATATACAAACTGTAGTCAAATATGTATAATAATATAATAGTGATTAGAGATGCAAGTTAGAAAATTATTAACTATAAGCTAGTACAGTGATTATCACAAATTGTCTAGCATGTTATCAAGAGAATCACAGAGGAGGCCCCAGTGCAAGCCTCATGAACTACAACCTCAGAAACTGTGAAACTGAGGGGCAAAGAGAAAATTGATTAGCATGGAAAGGGGTGGTCTTTGTTCTGAGAGAATATACAAGACATTCTGACCAAGGTCAATACAAGTGAGTTTCGTTAGAGACACCCAGATGGTGGCAGTGGGTTTTGAAGGTGGTATTTTCACTTTATCCAGAGGTGATTTTTTTTTTTTTTTTAATATCCAGTATAATGAGAAACCTACATAGGACTCTGGTTTGAGTGGAATCAGGAGTCAGCTGAAAATTATAAAATAAAACTCTTCAGCAGCAGTGAATTATCAAGTAAGGACAGTCCTATGACAGACAAGCTGTGAGATTCCAGGGCTCTTATCTCAGAGGGCCTTGTAAGAGGCTTTTGAAACATGGTAGACACTGCCTGAGATACAGAAGCCAAATGCATCAGAATAATGGAGAGAGGTTGCACACAGTGATGAACCAGCATTTCCTGTGTCTATTATACTTCTGAGGAGTCAGTGTTGTACTGTTCGTTAGGAATTTGCAGAGGACTTTCTTATCTAAAGAGATTATCTTTGGAAAAATACACAGATGCCTATATCCTTTACCTAGGGAGAATAAAAAACTGAAATGTAAATACAAAATCCTCGTCCCTAAACAGTATTCCCACTTAGGTAGCAGACAAATGTTCCTAACCTACATTCATCAGATTCCTGATCCAGGAGAATCATGCCATCTTCAATAAATACAAGATCAAAAAGGACCAGTATAACGTTGTCAAGATATAATTTAAGAGTAGAGAAAAAAAAAAGGGAAGACAAATGGTAGTTGAGAAGGTTTCACCAAAAATCTATCAATAGAAAATAACCAGGTATTTACTGAATCAAAGAATATCATAAATTTTTTTAAAAAAAAGTAAGGAAGTTAAAGAAAATGAACCTTTGTTTATCTTTAGAACACCTAAATGTAATTTGTTACAATAATTTATGAGGGAGGAAAAAAAACATGTATGTATCATAAAATCAATACCATATCAGTTTTTCTTAATCATGTGCTCCCAAGATAGAAAGAACGTCTTTACATTTACATTGGCATCAAGTATACTTAGATGAAGTCCATAAATATGGTTATTTTTATCTCGTTCTAGGTGTCCAGACTGTGGATGAATGGTGGGAGGCCAACCAGGGAACTCAGGGAAAACATTTGTGTCAAGTTATAATCACCAACGGTGAAACATCAAGGAAGGAAAGAACTAACTTAGAAAAACCATGTCATTTGAGCTCAATTGCTATTTCTCAATTGATTATCAATAATGGAATCTATTCAGGAATGACACTTGAGGAGTTTAATGTTCATAAAAACATACTTCTACCATGTGAACCTGATGAGACGTTGGCTGTAGAAAAACCTGAGTGTTCTAATATAACTGAGAAAGCCCTCAGATATCCTGAGCATCCTCGTAATAAATGGAATCAAGGTAAGAATGACTACAATCAAAAATTACACCTTACTCACAGTCAGATAACTCAGTTAGGTGACAAAACTTTTGAATATAATACATGTAGTAATTTTCTCTATAAAATGTCTAATTGCATTAAATATGAGAAAAAAAATATAGTTGAAAAATCGTATAAGTGTAAAGGATGTAATAAATCTTTCTACCGGAAGGCAGACCTCACTAGACATGAGAAAATTCACACAGGAGAGAAACCTTATGAATGTAATGAATGTTGGAAAACTTTCTCCCGGAAGTCAGACCTCACTGTACATCAGAGAATTCACACAGGTGAGAAACCCTTTGAATGTATAGAATGTAGGAAAACTTTCTCCCGGAAGTCACACCTCACTGTACATCACATAATTCATACAAAACAAAAGGACTATGAATGCAAAGAATTTAGGAAAACTTTCTCCCAGAAGCCATCTCTCACTGTGCATCAAAGAATTCACACTGGAGAAAAGCCCTATAAATGCAAAGAATGTCAGAAAACTTTCTCCAGCAAGTCAGACCTCACTGTGCATCAGAGAATTCACACAGGTGAGAAACCCTTTGAATGTATACAGTGTAGGAAAACTTTCTCTAAGAAGTCATACCTCACTGTACATCAGAGAATTCACACAGGAGAGAAACCATATGAATGTATAGAATGTAGGAAAACTTTCTGCAAGAAGTCAGACCTCGCTGTACATCAGAAAATTCACACAGGAGAGAAACCCTACGAATGTATAGAGTGTAGGAAAACTTTCTCCCTGAAGTCAATCCTTACAGCACATCAGAAAATTCATACAAGACAAAAGCCCTATGAATGCAAAGAATGTCAGAAAACTTTCTCCAGCAAGTCAGTTCTCACGGTACATCAGAGAATTCACACAGGAGAGAAACCCTATGAATGTATGGAATGTGAGAAGACTTTCTCCAAGAAGTCACACCTCACTGTACATCAGACAACTCATACAGGAGATAAACCTCTTGAATGTAAAGAATGTATGAAGACTTTCAACTGGAAGTCAACCCTCACTGTACATCAGAGAATTCACACAGGAGAGAAACCTTATGAATGTCTTCAGTGTTGGAAAACTTTCTCCCAGAAGTCACACCTCACTGTACATCAGAGAATTCATACAAGACAAAAGCCCTATGAATGCAAAGAATGCCTGAAAACTTTCAACCAGAAGTCAGCCCTCACGGTTCATCAAAGAATTCACACTGGAGAAAAGCCCTATGAATGCAAAGAATGTCAGAAAACTTTCTCCAAGAAGTCAGACCTCACTGTACATCACAGAAGTCACACAGGAGAGAAACCCTATAAATGTATAGAATGTAGCAAAACTTTCTCCAAGAAATCATCCCTCACTGTACATCAGAGAATTCACACAGGAGAGAAACCCTTTGAATGTACAGAATGTAGGAAAACTTTCTCCAAGAAGGTATACCTCACTGTACATCAGAGAACTCATACAGGAGAGAAACCTTTTGAATGTAAAGAATGTATGAAAACTTTCAACCAGAAGTCAGACCTCACTGTACATCAGAGAATTCACACAGGTGAGAAACCCTTTGAATGTATAGAGTGTAGGAAAACTTTTTCCAATAAGTCACACCTCACTGTACATCAGAGAATTCATACAGGAGAGAAACCTTATGACTGTAACGAATGTAGGAAAACATTCTCCCAAAAGTCATCCCTCACTGTACATCAGAGAATTCACACAGGAGTGTAATCCTGTATGACAGACTGATCATGTATTCAACAATATTCTTTTTCCAGTAGACACACCTGTCTCTATTTGCCATGGGAGGGAAAAAGAAGTACAAGAAAATGGTGACCAAGAGAATATGAACAAAGGGATGGCCATTACTTCAAATATAGGGGAAAAAATTTTGTGCAGTCTGTCCTATTGGTCCATGCCCTGTTGTCCTAATGGCAAGTTAGGTTTTGCCTTGAGTACACTTGGGTGAAAAAGACACCATTGCCAATGGCAGAAGAGATTGACAAGGGAAAGCAGAATCTTCTAAATTCTACCTCAAAATCTCAATTTGTACTTTTCCTGAGTGAGAAATAAATACTCTTTAGGCATCAGTATTTGACCTGTTTATAACCTAGTTCATTGTAACCAGTTATTTTTAATTTGGAGCATGTTTTCGTGAGAATTATCAGTCATTGAGTGGAATAGTCACATAGGAGAGAGCCTATGTTGTCCTCCTATATTCTCAATTGATGAAAAGATCAAATAAATCACTAAAAAATGCAATACATGTAGAATTTCCCTATCAGAGAGGAGCTCATTGAACATTGGTACTAATATCAAATCTTGTAAACATCTTTAGTGTTTCAAAGTTTTCAACACAGCTTCCAACTTTTTGTGTTAGAGAACTTCTGATGGAGTTTAGGTAATTTGTATAAAAATCATTAGATAAAATGTTAAATATTGTTTTGAAAATGAAAAAAATTAATGTAGCCATTGGTTATGCACCATATATGATTTTTACTCTACATGATTTTCAAAGCTGCTGTTGTTCTGGCACCACCACTTCTATTACTCTGTTGTGTTTTGTTTATAAGCAGAGGTGTGAGCAAGAACGACGGCTAGTTGGCAGCAGCAGGAGAGGAGCAAGAAGCATTTATTGTGTTTTGTTCATTGTGTTGCTGCCTCGCCCACCCCAGGGTCTCAAACTGGGGTCCTTGGGGTGTATGTGGACCGCATACCCCGACCTAGTCCAGTAGGCCTTCAGGGCACCCGAATTTCTGTTTAATAGCAATATTTACTATTGTTTTCTTTGTTCACAACACTGTGTTCGTTTTAGAATATTGAGATTGCACCTCAGTCTATATTTCACACCACACCCACCATCAGATTGCAGTGTCCTTTCCCCTCTTTCCTCCCACACCAAGTCCTGTATCCTGTTGATTTTATAGGAATGTGTATGTTCATTTATTCTATTTCATTATATTTCATGTATGAGTGAAACCATCCTGTATTCCTCTCTTTGTTTCTGACTTATTTCACTTAACGTGACCCCCTCCAGCTCCATCCAGTGTGTTGCAAAGGGCACAATTTCATCTTTTTAAATAGGTGAAATGGTCACAGGGTGGGGCCAGTATTGGAGATAAGTTTCTTTATCAATCTTTCCAGCAGAATTTTCATTCATATTGATTTCTTGGACTGCAAGCATTGTGTTCATCCATATTCTTCTGCAGTCTTGTTCTGACTCCACTTAAAATGACTCCTGTATGTACAGTGTTCCCATTAATTAAGCAACAATTGACTGGAAATGTGGAATGGAATGAATACAAATAAACTTTGCAACTTACACCAAAATTCATTCAAATTTAAAACAAAAGAACTATAAACTATAGTAGAAAACAATAAAATTGAAATGACCCTGAGTCTGGGGATGAATTTGAACACCAAAAAGCAAACAAACGTAAACCGCAAAATAAAAAAAAATAATGTGGGTCTTATAAACTTAAAATTTGACATCTTAATAAAGTATTTGTACTCATAATATACAAAGAACTCCAAAACCAACAGCCCCGTTAGAAATAGGAAAAGATCTGAAAAGACACTCTACCAAACATATACTGATAGTAAATACACAAAATAAACAGCATCACATAACATCACGGACTTAAAAATGGTAAATTGTGTGCACAAGCTCTTTGAAGACGGTTTGAAACTTTTTACAGAAGTAAACTCCTGCCACTTGGTTCCAGCACAGCATGGCCATGGGGTCACTTAGCAGACATAGGGATGGAGGCAGGACTGAGTGCAGTGACCCTCCAGACAGATGCGGCCTTCTTGAGGGCTGGCTTGGGCCCTTCAGAAACTGGCTGGATGTTTTGTCCCATTGGAGTGGCCTAGTGGACAGGAGTTGTAGAGAGCAGACTGTTTTAGGCCTGGTTCTGCTGAGGCAGCACGTCAGCAGAGCCAGAAGCAGATAACAGCAAAGGGCAGCTGAGCTTCCTACTGCTCCGACCTTCGAATGCTCCTGAT
>RJWH01010986.1:0-14173 GCA_004363575.1 Solenodon paradoxus | reverse complement strand
GCGACATTCCCGAGGACTTGGGGCCACTGCAGTTCGTGAAGCTGCGCAAACACCACTCCCTGGTGGACGACGCGTGGTTCTGCGACCGCATCACGGTGCAGGGGCCTGGAGCCGGCGCGGAGGCCGCCTTCCCGTGCTACCGCTGGGTGCAGGGCGAGGGCGTGCTGAGCCTGCCCGAGGGCACCGGTGAGGGGCGCCGCGAGTGGGGGCCGGCCTCCGAACAACTTGCCCCGGAGGGGATGGGAATGGGGGGCGGGGGGCGGGGGGCGGGGTTAAGGGAGGAGAGGACTAGAAGGGGACTCAAAGCGCAGTCTCACCTGTCCCGGAGAACAAATGTGCTGTGTCACGAGTCCATTTTCCCTAGCTTCAATTCGAGGGACAGATTGAGGGCAGATTAATGCAGAGAAATAAAGAATGCGAAAAAGACAAGAGAATAATAGTTGTAAAGCCCTAAGTATAATAGAGACTGGAAGAGGCCGTCAGTGAGTCTGGGCCAGAACGTAAGTCATCAAGAGACCCTCTCTTTCAAGAAGGCAAGGACAGGGGACAGAGGTAGCTCAAAGATGGAAGACGGAAGAGCTGGAGTAAAAGTAGACAGAAGTCTATGTGGCTGGGACAAGCCAGGCAAGGACAGGTGAGGGGGCACATGGAAGAGGAGATGGTGGGCAATCCCTGAGAGGAGACAGCGGAGGGAAACATGGTATCATTGATGTTGAGCTGAAAAATTGAACAAACATGGAAGACAACTCCGAGGGACAATGAGCATATATGGCAGGTGGGCAGGATTAATGAGGGGAGAAAATAGAGAATCTGTTACCTTAGAAATAAGTAGATACAATTGTGATCTAGGACAGGTAAGAATGGAAATATGAAAGTAGGTGTCTAAGTATAATTAAGGTGAGGGCAGGGATAAATTAGGTTAAGAAATATAAAGCATGCTCCATTGAAGCCAGGCGAAATGCAGTAGAAACTCAGAGCCATTTACTCTCCAGGACAGGTGAGGGGCACAGAGGATGGCAGACATTGACTATTTTATCACAGGGGAAACTGCGAGTAAGATAGGGGAGGGGAAAGGATTAAGTGCATCTTGAAATATGTCATTTTGGAGGATGTATTAAGTTGTGGGTTGAGTGGATCAGGATGAGAGATTAACAAAAGTAAACTGTGATTAAGAATACATTTTTTAGAAAATTAAGAGCAGAGACAGGGATACTTGAGTTAAGAATGAAGAAAGTGTCAGCTAATGGGATTTTTTTTTTCCTGTGGCATAAATATGAGGTCTGATATTGGAAGATTGAAAAAAATGCAGTGAGCAATGATAGAGCAAATGACCAGAGTAAAAGATAAAGATGGAGCCAGAGAAAAAGGCAAAATCATATGATGCAATAAAATTAAGAAGTAGAAGACTGCGGGTAGGATAAGATTGGACAAGCACTATGGTTAGTCCTCTGAATGTCTCCCAAGCCTGCCTGGCAGGAAATGCCTTGGATGTGTTCCAGAAACATCAAGAGAAGGAGCTGGAGGAAAGACAGCAGATCTACCAGTGACCAACCACCCATGAGTTTCCCAATGATCACATCCCTTTCCTGAACACTTCCTCCATCACTGACTTCTGCCTTTTTAATTGTTATTTGTTCTTAACTTCCAGCTGGGCCAACTGGAAGGAAGGACTACCCCTGATAATACCTGCTGATGGCAAGGATGATCTCCCTCTAAATCTGTGATTCCACAAGGGAAAATACTAGACTTTGAATGGACAGTGAATTCAGGGTGAAGAAGTGGTGAGAGTGGAAAGGAGCTGGTGGACCCAGAAACAGGTAGGATTTAATAAACTGATATTTTCAGCTTCAATGACCTGTTCTAGGATTATAGAGATTGCATCAAACGGATTTACACTCTGCTGAGCTCTTGAAACTGCCTGGAGGATTTTGATCAGATCTTCTGGAACCAAAAGAGTGTCCTGGTTGGTCATTAGTTCCTCCAAGTTTCCTTAGTACCTTCGTTGGCCCTTTTTAATTGTTCTGTCACATTACATATCTCCCTAAACTTCTTGCTAAAAAGAACTTATCCTGCCTGATGATTCACAGATGTTTCAAAAAGGAAAAGATAGGGGTCGGTCAAGGATAGTGATGTGGCAAAGTCCCTTGGGTAGAGTCTAGAGGAGAGGCTATCAGGTAAATAACCTCCCTCCATCCACATCCCACCCCTGCATCTCAGAGAGGGTTCACCGGTTCACCAGCACTGGCAGGAGGACAAGCTTTTTGGCTGTCAGTTCCTCAATGGTGCCAACTCCATGCTGCTTAGAGGCTCCACCTCCCCTCTCAGCTGGTGCTGTCCTCAGAGATGAAAGAGCTTTAAGCCCAGTTGGAGAAAGAACTCCACATACCTCCTCCTCCGACCCTGACATCTTCTCTCCTTGAATGTGCAGAGAAGAGGTGAAAGGGAGGGAGGCTAGGTAACCCACAGTCCCTGGGTGCAGAGTGTCTAGTGGAAAAACCTAGAGATAATAAAGTGTGGAGAGGAGTAGAGGCCACTCATGGCTGAGTGAAGCCAATAAAGTAGACCAGAGGCACTTTGACAAGATTGGTGTATCGTTGGTACAGAATTTATTGTCAGACCTAGAACTAAAACTACCTCTACCATAAATAAGCTGCATGTCTCTATGGAAGACTCCTCTTGTTGGGTTTTTTAATCACTGTAAAACAAGAGGATTTGAACCTCATGCTATTGATGCTTCTTTCATTTCTACTACCATAACTCTGGTACAATGTGGGATAATGGCAAAGAGCTAGACCAAAACATACCTTTGTATTTCCTCTGCTCCACCTTGACCTTCGGGTGGTATGCTTTCAGCTCTAAGGACATATTCCTCTTTTCCTCAGAATGGTTCCCTGTTTGAGGCTGACTTCATCCTGCTGGATGGAATTCCAGCCAATGCGATCCGATCCCAGGGGAGAAGCAGTACCTGGCTGCCCCCCTTGTCATGCTGAAGATGGAGCCCAACGGGAAGCTGCTCCCCATGGTGAAGTGAGGCGCCCTGGGCACCCCTCTGCCAGCACTGGTCTCTGCACTCCATCCTTTGCTCAGGAACAAAGACCCCAGTCTCTTACCTCCCACCCCCATCTCACTCATGACACCTCACGTTGCTTCCAATGACTTCTTTCTCCCTTACCGCCTGCTCAGTACTCACCAGGAATAATCTGTTTGAGAGTCATAATGACCTCTGTTGGCTCTCATCCTAATATTTACTAAAATCTTTGTGACCTTTGGACTTGTTGAACAGTCCTTCTTTGTTAAACATCTGTTTTCTCTTGACTTTATGGATTTTCCACTCTGCTGTTCTCACTGTTCATTGACACATCAGTCTCTCAATCTTACCTTCTCTTTTTCATTCCCCCACCATTCCTCAGATCCCATCATGTTTCTGCCAAACCCCTGTTAGGATCTCCTTGCTGGATTCCTGCTTCTGACTCTCCTGAATTCAACCCAATCACCATGGCACCTGCTCAGCACTGTTGTTAAATGAGAGACAGTGTAGAAGAGTCCTCAGTTCTCCTACTAGGTTATCTCCTGGAAAGCAATAATCTTACCCGAGTCATCTGTTTCCCTCAGAATGCTGAACATGGTGTCTTAAATGGTGAGAAGTCAATGAACAGTTCCTCTCTGTTGCAGATCCAGCCTCCCAGCCCTACCTCCCCCACACCTCTACTATTCCTGCCTTCAGATCTTCCACTTGCCTGGCTCTTGGCTAAGTGCTGAGTCTGAAGTTCAGATTTACAGCTGCATGAACTCCACTATCACTTGCTGAACACTCATCTAGTGGCTGAAGTCATTTCTGTGGCCACTGTGAGATGCCTCCCAGGGCTGCATCCTGTCTTCAAGGTATGTCTTCTCCCCTCCATGTCGCACAGTTCTCAGACCTCAGAGAGAGGAAACAATCCAACAGCTGTCTAGGATTTAAAAGCCTATGCTATCTGGCTAGGAATATGTAAAGAAAGCTCCTTCAAATTTCACAGGCATCCATTTTCCTGTAGAAAAGAATCTTCACAGAAATTTAGTAGTAGAGGAGAAGAGGTGAGATAAATTATTGTGTTAGGACTTTGAGTCTTATATTTTTATTTTTAATGATAAGTTCCTTTAACTTGGCCTAATTATATTGACATGCAGTTTTAATTATTAATATAGAGAGATTTCAGCTATCCTACTAAGTCACTTAGCATTTATTTAGCATATATTTTAGGGCTGAAATTCTCTAGCAATGAGTATGGAGTAGGGTAGGAATATAACTTGATAAATACAAGAATTGCTTCTGCTTTGGGAGTTAACATTTAGCTGGAAGAAAAATGGTATACATAAGAGACAAACTGAGAACAATATCTGGAAATAGAGTTGAAATCCAGAGAGAAGGCAGTAAACATGAGAGTAGTATTGATGGGAAATGTTCCATCATAATGTAGGAGCTGTGAAGTAGAAGATTAAAGGGCAAAGAGAACGGCTCAACAGGTTATTTAATCTGTCCAAACAGTGCATTACATGGTGGTTCTAGGAGTGGAAAGGAAAATGTGAGGACTTTGTAGGAACGGGAGCGACAGCATGCCTGGTCGCACGACTCGAGAGAAAGATGCTCAGTGTTTGCTGTTGTGGTAACTCAGGAGCGCCGGCAGGTTGCTGTACTCATCCAGAAGTGCTGTGATTTTATAAAGAGTGAGTCCAGTGTCTCTTTCTAGGCAGAGATCTGTAAAAATAAATTTGTGCTTATTTTCAACATGTGTTCAATGTGGGGAATCATAGGGGAAAAGCTTAGTTTAGATAAATCAACGCTTTGGCAGAGAAACAAACCCTGGTACCTGGAAAGCCAGATGCCCACCAGCAAGGAAGACTTTGGCTGGAGGGGTTTCTGACGTTCTGCTTAAACTTAATAGAAGTTAAAAGTTAGCCAGTGAGCGAAGACATTGTGTAACTGTACGCACAGTCTTTTGTGTGTGACTTCAGCTATGTGAACAATGGCGGTAAATATGGATGATTTACATCTTGCGCTTTTTCGAAAAACAACTTCCTTGTGTAACGACAATAAACACACAAGGAGTCAGACGCTGGGTGTGACGGTCCCTAGAGGGCTGCTCACCCCCTGACCCCACTTTCACTTTGTCTTAGTCTCTAGTTTTTCTCAGTCTTTTGCAGCCTCCTTCCTTCTCCCCTGTTCTCCCGGAAAGAAATCCCGGCAACTGGCGCCTCCAACAGGGACAAGAAGGAAGTAGTCAGCCATCGGAGCGCACGAAGTACAAACTGCGAGAAACCTGAGAGCAGTGGAGCTGGGAGATCTCCGTAAGTAGAGCTTTCAGGGATTGGTTTTTTTCTTTTAATCAGGGTAACCTGGGGAAATCCTCATCACGACAGAAGGAATATGTTAAAATCCTGAGGACGCTGCTGACAGCGTCAGGAGTCAAGATAAAGAAAAATTCCTTTCATCATTTGTTGCAACCTGTTGCTAAACACTGTCGCTGGGTGCCGGATGGTGGCACGCTCAGCTCAGGAATGGAGGTTATTGATTAAGGAACTGCGGCCAGCTCAACGGCAGGGTGAAACAATTCCTCTAGCCGTCTGGTCTCTGTGCAATTCATTTCTTTAGCACTGGAGCCACTGCCGTCTGACAGAGTCCTCTAGTAGCAAGCGGGGAGACGATGGAGATGTCTCGGACAGTGAGGGGAAAAAGGAGGCTCCTGCCGTCCCAGTGGGGGTGGAATGTCGGCCACTTCTAAACCCGGGTCCCTGTCTGTACGGGTCTGTCGAGAATGTAGCTATGAAAAGAGCCCTCCTGGAGAACCCAAGGGACATTTCTGTCCCACCTCCCCCATTTACTGTGGTTCCATTGCCATCAGCACCAGGATGGCCAGAAAAGCCCATGTTTCCTGCCCTCACCACCCACGACAGAAAAGAGTATTCAATTGGCAAGGATTTCTGGTGACCCAAAATCTTTTCTTTGGCCTGTCACGATTACTCCTATTGCTGCAAATGAGGAATTTCCTCTGGTTTTGAGCCTGTGTTCTTTAAGACTCTGAGGGATTTGAAACAAGCTGTTATGATGTATGGTGTCAATTCTCTTTACACGGTTGGGTTGTTGTCAGGACTAGTGGAAATGCGCACTGTGTACCTCATGACTATAGTCATATTGGTCAAACTTGTCTGTCCCCTGGTGACTACTTGCAGTTTAAGAACTGGTGGCAAGATGAAGCCCAAGTTCAAGCCGCGCAAAATGCAGCTACAAACCTTCCAGTCCCTATCACTGCTGAGAAACTGATGGGGACCGGAGCATGGCTGGGTGCTCAAGCTCAACTGCAGTACTCTGATCAGGCTGTAATTCAGGTCCGTTTATGTTTCATGCAAGCCTGGGAAAAAATTTCTGTGCCCATTTCAGTCACTCCTTCTTTTGTTAAGCTTGTGCAAGGCCCTTCTTAACCATATGTGGAGTTCTTAGCTCACTTAAAAGATAACCTTTCCAAAACAGTAAATCAGCCTGGTTACAAGACCCGTTGCTAGAACTCCTGGCATTTGATAATGTGAACAGGGAATGTCAGGCCACTCTGCAGCCAGTAAAAGCTGCTAAGGGATCTTTAGAGGACTATATTAAAACCTGTAGAGACACTGGTTCTGAATCTCATAAGATGCAAATGCTAGCAGATGCAATTTCTACTGGCATGAAACCTCGAGAGTCTAAAAGTAATTGGAAAGGAAAATGCTTTAATTGTGGTAAACCTGGTCACATGCAGCGGGAATGTCAATTCCCCCATAAAAGTAAACCACCTGATGGCCTACGAGCTGATTTTAATGGGCTTCAGCCTGGCCTCTGCCCTTGATGCAAAAAAGGGAAACATTGGGCAAACCAATGCCACTCAAAATGGGATAGCCAGGGACAACCTCTCCAGCCCTTGGGAAACAGCTGGAGGGGTCAGTCCCAGGGCCCCGAACAAAACGCTGCTGGGAGTCACCATTTTCAGTGTCCAGTAGCCACCTGGGTGCTGCCAGAACCCTAATGCGAAAAGTCACTGACCTGCACCTCGTTACCTGTGGAAGTGCAGCAATGGACCTTCCCACTTCAGAGACTGCACTTTTATCTCCAGCTAACAGTCCTAGAAAATTCAAAACAGGAATATATGTTCCTGTCCCTCCCAGGTCTGCTGGCCTCATTTTGGGCCACAGTAGTTTGAACGTCCGTGGCGTCCAGGTAAGCACCGGAGTGGTGGACTCTGACTATGACGGGGAGCTTCTCGTTGTTATGAGTGCACAGCAGCCTTTTCGAGCAGTGGCCGGTGATCGCCTGGCTCAGCTCCTGCTTCTCCCTATGTCTCTGCTAACCATTCAGATGTGCTTAGAGAAGATGAACTTGGCAGTATAGGATAGCGGGATGTCTATTGGTCAGAATTCTTGTGAGAAAGCCATCCCAAATGTGTTCTTTATCTCAATGGAAAGGAATTTAAGGGGTTAGTGAACACAGGAGCAGACGTCTTTGTTATAGCTAACAAGCATTGGCTGCATGGCTGGGAAAAGCAACCCGTGCCCACTATGCTTAGTGGGCTCAGAGCTACCAAAGATGTTTACCAAAGTACTCAAGTCCTGGCTTGCGCAGGGCCCGATGGGCAAATGGGAACACTTCAGCCTTATATCACCAATATAGCTGTCAATCTATGGGGAAGAGATCTTTTACAGGAGTAGGGGACCTATGTAGCAATCCCAAATATTAATCCAAAAGTAAAGGACAATGAGTAACACGGGATATGCTCTAAATGTCAGTTTAGGAAAAAATGGACAAGGCATTTTAAGTCCTGTAATGCCAGTAACAGCAAACAAATGACAGGGTTTAGGCTACAAAAATTTTTAGTGGGGGCTACTGTTGTGTGTCCACATCTTCTGCCATTAAAATGGAAAACAAATGACTCCATCTGGTCGAACAGTGGCCCCTTACTCAGGAAAAATTGGATGCCCTTGAACATCTATTGCAGGAACAGCTTTTTAGCCTGTGGAATTCTCCAGTCTCTGTCATAAAAAAGAAGACTCAGAAATGGAGAATGCTGAGCGACCTGAGATGATCAATGCAGTAATAGAACCTATGGGACCATTACAATCTGGGCTCTCCTGACCCTCTTACCTCCTGACTGGCCTATTCTTATTATAGATTTGAAATACTGGGTTTTTTTTAAACTATTCCTTTAGCTCCTCAAGATAAGGAATGCTTTGCTTTCACCATTCGAATTAAAAATCAGGCTCAGCCCTCCCCTAGGTGCCAGTGGAAAGTTTTGCCACAAGGAATGATTAATAGTCCCACAATCTTTCACTGGTATGTAGATGCTGCTTTGAAGCCAGTTCGCCTTCAGCACCCGGAGGTCACCATCACCCATTATATGGATGACATACTCCTATTGGTGGTGGCAGACCAGCTATTACAGGATGCCTTTCACAGCTTACAGGATTTATTCTCTAAGTCTGGTCTATGTATTGCTCCTGAAAAAGTTCAAACCTCTATACCATTTCAATACTTAGGTGCCCGAATAGAAAGTGAAATCATTATTCCCCAAAACTCCAATTAAGACAAGACCATTTATGAACTTTAAATGATTTTCAAAAATTGTTAGGAGATATGAATTGGCTCCGCCCATCCCTGGGAATTCCTGCTTACTTGCTCAGTAATCTTTTGATACTTTGAAGGGCCTTCTTAACCAGATCTCAATAGCCCTCGAATTCTAACTCCAGCCACAAAACATGAATTAGAACTCATTGAAGCAGCATATTCATCAAGCACAACTCCATCAAGTCGACCCTGCACCCCCATGTCAATTATTAGTGTCCCATTGTTCACTCCCTTATAGGAGTGTTGACCCAAAAGGAAAAAATATTGAATGGATATCCTTACCTAACCAGCAAACAAAAAAATTGCAAACTTACCTTGAAAAGCTCAGTCTTGTGGTGTTTTATGGTCGGCAAAGATTGCATCAGCTCATAGTCGCTGACCCGGAAAAAATCATTTTGCTGCTAATTAAATTACAAATTAAAGAGGCTTTCCAAAACTGCATGGATTGGCAAGCAGGTGTTCCTGATTATAATGGAATCTTTGATAATCATTACCCACCAAATAAAATTAACTAATTGGACTTTACCAAGAAAGGTATCTCATCAGCCACTGCCAACAGCTCGAACATATTTCACAGATGGCAATGGCAATGGCAAGGCAGCTTATTGGGGTGCCCCGACCAAGGTTTGGGATCAGGACTTTCATCTGTGCAGCAAGTGGAGCTTGCTGCTGTTATGGGAGTTCCTGAAGATGTCCCTCAACCTGTAAATATTGTCTCAGATTCTCAATATGTAGTCAATGCTCTAGGAAACATTGAGACTAGTTTTATTAGAGCAGGAACTGATGAACTCTCAATTCTATTTTCACAGCTACAAACACTTACCTGTCAGTGTGCCCATCCTTGTGCTATCATTCATATTCGATCTCATACCAATTGCCCAGGTTCCCTTACTGCAGGGAATGCATACATTGACCGATGCTCGTTGGGACCGTCTCAGCAGCTACTGAATGGCATGACCTTACTCATTGTAATAGTAAAAGTTCACAACAGAAATGTCACCTCTCTAAAGCACAAGCAATGAATATTGTTGACCAATGTGTCCATTGCAGACCTTGTATCTCTCCTTCCTACCCTGCCAGAGTGAACCCCCGAGGCTTAACCTCCAATGACTTCTGGCAAATGGATGTCACACACATTCCACAATTTGGCCACCTAGGGTTAATGCATGTTACTATAGACACCTTCTCTGGTTTCATGTGGGCTACTGCCGCCATGGGCGAGACAGTGAGATGTGTAAAAACCCATCTACTACAATGCTTTGCTGTCATGGGGCTTCCAAAACAATTGAAAACAGATAATGCCCCTGCATATACTGCACAGGCTTTCACTACATTTTTTTAAGTCAGTGTGACATCCGACATGTCACTGGAGTTCCCTATAATCCTCAAGGCCAAGCCATTGTTGAGTGGGTCAACCAGACTCTAAAATAGCAATTACAAAAACAAAAAGGGAGAATAGGAAAGGGAAGTTCCCCAAAGGAACACTTAGCTAAAGCACTTTTTACTTTAATTTTTTTAAATTTATGGAAAGAAGATTCACAAGCAGCTGCAGTGAGGCACTGGGAGCATGCTATTCATGCCCCCAGGGGTATACATCAACCTGTGTGGTGGCGAGATGATGAGATAGCAGAATGGAGAAAGGGATGGGTTAAAATTTGGGGTCGAGGTTTTGCTTGTGTTTCTACAGAAACAACAGAGGAGCCTCTTTGGCTGCCCGTGTGGAGACTTAAGCCTCGCCATGAACCACAAGAGGAAACACCTCGATGTGGACCCTCCCACCAAGGAGATGATGGCTCTCAGGTTGAATAGAAGGAAAACAATGACCTGACACACAAGACAGGCAACACTGCCTAACTGGGGACAACTTAAGAAAATGTCACAGGAAGCAGAAGGCATTAGTGCTACGAAAACACCAAAAACACCTGTATCCTTTTTCTTGGCCATGCTCATGGTAGTTGGTACGGTGGTAAGTTCAGCATCGGACATGGAGTATGATTATTGAGTATATATGCCTAAGCCTCCTTTGAATAGAATTCTTACTTGGGGAGATGCACCAGCATTGACATTTGTAAATGAGACTCACTGGGTCCCTGGTCCCTATGACTTTTATGGGCCATTAGTACCATCTGAGGAAGGCCAAAAAATAGAAAATTACACTTTCGGGTTCGAGGGTCCCCTATTTGTATTGGCCATGAAAAACATCATCTTAAAAGGAAGCAACAAGCTTGGATGATAACTACAAAAATAAATGCCACCTCTCCTATGAAGTTATCTCTGCTGTCAGCATGGGCCTTTAACAGCACAGGTCACACTAATTTATCCAGACTTCCCTGGGCTCCATGTCAGCTAAAAATAGTTAACCATGCCCCGGACTGGGTGCAATGGGAGTCCTGTGTAGGGAAGGAAGGGCGAGTTCTTCTCAATAGTTCCTATGGAAGAGTCATTGATTGGAGCCCGAAGGGCTTGGCTCATCGGAACCTTTCTACCAGTGAACTCTGATGGCCATGGCATCCAAAGAACAATACTCTATCCACCCGCTCAAAAGAAGTCCCTATTCTATGGCATGAAGGAAGTTTTGCTTCTACTCCACACACACCTCAGGGCCAAATATATGAAGATTTATGGAAATTGTCTGTAGCTTTAGGACCATTAGTTACTTGGAAAGGACAGTATAGAAACTCTAAAGGAAATTACGCACTTACTTTTACTAAAAATGCTCCTCATTATACCCAAGCTTGTCTCAAGTTACCATTTGTTCTCCTTATAAGACCCACCACAATCAACCCAGCTAACTCAACTGTGACGTGTTCCAAATGTAGACTTTATACATGTATTAACTCCTCAGTTTCTTTCAATGACAGCACTAAGTCCATCCACATCCTAAAAGCACGAACAGCATATGGCTCCCAGTGCGTATGTCCTGATGCTGGCAGGACTCTGCCTCTTTGTACACTGTTCAACAAGTACTCACTAAAATTTTATGTTGCTCTAAGTGGCTTCTTGGGATGCTCATTGCAGCAATTATTGGCGTTATTAGTGTCACTGCCACTGCTGCAGTGGCAGGAGCTGCCCTTCATCAGGGAATCCAGACTGCAGTTTGTCCAACAATGGCATACTAATGCTAGTGCACTGTGGAATTCTCAAAAACACACTGATAGTCAGCTTGTAGCTGAAATTGCAGATTTACGGCAAGCCATTCTCCTTGTTGGGGACCAGCTTTCCAGTCTACAATTACAAATGAGACTCAAATGTGACTGGAACTGCACACAGTTCTGCATTACTCCACATCCACATAATGCTTCTCAGCATACCTGGGGCTGGGTGAGAAAACATCTAATGGGACAGGAAAATCTCACCTCAGATGTGCAAAAATTACAGCATCAAATTATGCATCAGGAATTGCGTATGGAATTGATCACTAGAACTGATTTGATGGATAACATTGCAGATGACTTAGCCGCTGTCAACCCCTTGCAGCATTTGAAACCTGTGGCCAGCACTCTTATTGCTTTACTGGCCATTCTAACTCTTGTTTGTGTTTTTTTTTATTCTATGCAGTCTGCAGAATCAGCCAACAATGCCGACGGAAATACCGGCATCTCCAGTTCCCGGCTGCACTTCGCTACTTGCAAGCAGCAAAGGAAAAGAGCGGAGATGGGGGCAGTAATAGGGGAAAAGCTTAGTTTTGTTAAATTAATGCCTTGGCAGGGAAACAAACCCTGGTACCTGGAAAGCCAGACACCCACCAGCAAGGAAGACTTTGGCTGGAGGGGTTTCTGACATTCTGCTTAAACTTAATAGAAGTTAAAAGTTAGCCAGTGAGCGAAGACATTGTGTAACTGTACGCACAGTCTTTTGTGTGTGACTTCAGCTATGTGAACAATGGTGGTAAATATGGATGATTTATATGTTGTGCTTTTTCAAAAGACAACTTTCTTGGGTAATGACAATAAACATGCAAGGAATCAGACGCTCGGTGTGATGGTCCCTAGAGGGCTGCTCACCCCAACCCCACTTTCACTCTTAGTCTCTAGTTTTTCTCAGTCTTTCGCAGCCTCCTTCCTTCTCCCCTGTTCTCCCAGAAAGAAATCCTGGTGGTTCAATATCTTGATAGCACTGTGTATATAGCAGAAGAAGCAAAAAATGATACATGTATGAACCACAGCAATTGCCAGAAACAGTAGTCAAGAGAAGTTAATTTGGAGTCCAAGGTGGGGTGTTCAGATTTACGTGCATGGAGTTTGAAGTGTTAGGAAGATGTAACTGAGTGCTACCACTAGAAAGTCTGGCTTGTGTTTCTTCTGGGGGTCCCTCACATCCACCCCAAAATTTGTCCATTAGTAGTGGTGGGAACATAGATAATATAGACACTAAAAGAATTCATGGAATACTGGACTTGATTAACAACCTCATGATGCCTTTTCATCACAATTTTCTATTAGAAAGTTATGTTCAGTCCCTCTTCACACAATTTTCTTCACCACAGATAACTTCATTCCATGGCAAACAGCTGAGCTACCATTAGGATATGCAAAAGAGCTAAGTCTGAAAGTTTCATAAAGGGTATCTGTGTAGGCTCTGGATTCAGACCTGGCCTTGGCACTTAGCAGATGTGTGTTCAGAGTCCTCATCTCTAAACAGAGATAACAGGAAATCCTTGTGGAGTTGATGAGGGATAAAAGAACAGTGTGATATAAGCTAATGCTACCTAACATTTATTTTGCTATTTATTTATTTGTTTGTTTGTTTGTTTATCTGTTGGTATCTTCTTCCACTCAAGTGGACACTGGGCTTTCTGTGACACTCAGCATCTTTCCTGAACTTTCTAAAACTTCAGGCTAACGTGAGCTCCTTTGATATCTTGGCACCAGTGGTATCATTTGGATCCTTCCTACTAACATTAAGAACTCCTAAAGACCAAAATTACATAAATCCTATATCTCAAGTTAAAGGAAATGAAGACAAAAATGGTCTAAGACAAAAGGAAGTACATATGAAGATTAGATGACTTTTTTTGGTAGCTAAGGCACAGCAGGAGAGGGTCTAACTGTTCATAATTGGAGCAGATTTAATAAGTCTCTCTGCTGATAAAGAGAAATCAACATGTCTCCTTCAATTCTGACTAGAGATACCCCATGCACCCCCAACTAGCAAGTACTCTCTACGCCCATGATGCTTTACGGCTGTGGGAGATCATTGCCCGGTGGGTGGGAGTGGGGCTGAGAACTGGAATGGCATGGGGAGCTGGGACGGGGGAGACGTCTGGCCTGAGGTCAGCACGGGCAAAAGGAACATGAAAACAAGCAGGCCCGGAGAGGAGAGACAGAGATTCAGTCCTGAGGAGATGAGGAAGAGTGAGGAGTCAGTGAGTGGGCCTGAGAAGGAAGAGACTGAGATAGAGCGTAGATAAGCGATGCTGTACGCGAGTAAACCATGAGATCTGGTAGAGGCAAGGATTTCTTTAGGAAAATAACAATAAATCCAGTCTCTGCAATTCCTAGAACTAATGAGTCACATTTCCTTTCTAAATCAGTGTTTGGAGTGAGTTAG
>RJWH01010985.1:0-14173 GCA_004363575.1 Solenodon paradoxus | reverse complement strand
AGGAGTTTTGCACAGTTTAGACATATGGTGCTATTTAGACATAGCACCAAAGGTTAGAAATTATGGGTGGATATTATAACCTTTTGTTACACTTTGCCTTTATCCATGCTGTAAGTGCATATGTCCTATTTTGTTTCTACTCTGTAGTTTTGGTGGCTAATTGTTTAGAATTAAGAAAGTAGAGGATAATTGAATCAGTATGCTTGTCATTTACTATATAATTCTTGCATCATTTTACCAAAAGATTTTTTGAGTAGCCTATGTGTTTGTTGTTGGGCTTACAATGATGAATGTGTCATCTATATCCTCAGCAATCCACCATGTACAGGAGTTTCTTTTGATGTGGAACTCTGGATGTTGGTAGTGAACAGTTAAAGAAAGAATCCTTGAGCACCAAAGTGCAGTCTTACAAATTTATTAGAGAAAATGGAGGAGAAAGAAATCAAATTAAGGAGATAGTGTTTCAGCTGCGCAGAATGGTCTGCACTACAGGTGGAGACTGGTTAGATATATAATATTGGGAGGAGTCTTCTGAGTGGACACCCATTCACATGTCTATAATTAGCAAGGAAATAGAGTTCAGGAGGATTTGAAAGGAAAAGTAGTGGTGGCATTTTTCGGAAAGTTCTATGGGTCTGTGGAGTAGTCTGACATTCTGGTGGTCCTAGCAAACTGCTGTTTTTCAGGAAAACATTAGGTTGATGAAGGAATTGCATGTGTCTTTCCAGAGGTTTAAAAGGATTAGCTTTTGTTCCAGAAACTGCCTGGTGAATGTGACCAAGGGTATTCTAAGGTCAACCATAACCTTTATTGGTCTGGAAGCTCTTGGTCAAAAAAAAAGCTTAAATAATGCTGATTTGAGGACCTACATTTCTCCCTACACTTTAATCTATAAAATTTTATTATTAGTTTAAAAATTCAGACCATATTTTCTTGAGACAAAAATGGGTTATGGCTTTTGAACCCCCTCAACAGACTGGGCTCAGAGCAACTCACTAGCCCTTTTTCCCCTTTGCTACATAAAGGCCTGGTTTATTAAAAAAGGACGTTTATGATCAGGAAATATGAAAGCAAAGGGTATTATAGTGTTTAAAATTGTACCTATTATTATTCTAAGCTTAAAGAGATAACTGGAAATAATATCTTTCTCTGCCATGATGTCTTTATTCTTTATTCTTTGTATAAACATTTGCTGCTATACACTACTGTCTTGAAATTCCCTTTGCTTTCATCTATGTATTTTGTATTAAATTTCAATCAATTTGTTTTGACATATATTTTGGTTTGCTTTTAGTTTCTTCTTTGACATGCTGATTTAACTGGCATGAAGTTTTTCTCTGTAGTGGATCTTCACTCAAATTCACATACTTGTAGCTATGTTTATGCTTTGACTTTGAGTTTCACATTATTATAGTTTTGAAAGTTACAATTTAATATTTTTATTTGGAAAAATGTTTTTTTATAACTTATCTATGACCTCTCTAAGAGAAGTTCCATGTTACTGGAGAAGATTATTCAGTCTTCTGATGCATATGTATTATTGGGACCATTTGGCCTACATTTAGCATTTCTTTGGTGATTACTGCCTGGAAGATGTATTAATTGTTTTAAGTCATTTTTATGGCCTTTCCTCAATGAGTCATGTTTTGGGATCCATTCATTTATCTGTGTTTTTCAATTAGTTTATTCGGTGCATTCACACTTAAAATAATACTTGATCGATAGTTCTGTATTGCTGTCATTTAGCTGCTGTTTTCAGTCTCAGTTGCTCTTTCCCATTGATTTTATTTTGCTATTTCTTCTGGGGCATTTTAAGTGCTAATTCCTTCAATTTTTCTGCTTCACAGCTATGAATTTCTTTAGGAGTGTATTTTCTTGTTATCATACCAATTAACTCTGTCATTCAGTGATAGTATTTTTTGAGTTAATACTACATCATGTTTATATGTCCATACAAACCCCAGGTTTTCCTTCTCACTTTATTGGTTTTTTGTTAGCTTGTGTTCATTCTGTGATTGTTTCTGTTTTTTATTGTAAACCATTATTCTTGAGGATTGATGACTTTTTCCTTGTCCTCTTGTAGGATTCCTTGAAACATTTCTTGAAATGGCATGCAGGCTTGGTGATGGAAAAGTTCAAGGATTTTCCTTTATTACTCAAAATTTTTATTTCTCCCTCATATTTTAATGACAATTTTGCAGGGGAAAATATTCTTGGCTGGTTGTTTTTGTCTTATTATTTAAATATATTGTTCTACTGTCTCCTGCCCTGTAGGGTTTCTGTTGAAAAGTTTGATGATAGCCTGAAGGGTGTACCTTTTTAGGTTGTTTCTATTTTCAGTAGCTGTCATGAAAAATTTTTTTAATCATTGAATTTTAATAGTTTTATTATAATGTTCCTGGATTAGACCTTTTTATATTTAGAAATTTTAGTTTCTATTGACTTCTTGGACTTTCACGGTTACTTTTTGTGACTATGTAGGAAGTTCTATGCAATTATTTTTATGTAAGTTTTCTACTTTTTTCTTCCTCTTCATCTCCTTCTGGCACAACTATTATTTTTATGTTTTTTCTTCTCCTGTTGCTTGATATTTTGCTCAGGGTTTTTGTTTTTCCTAAATCTATTTCCATCTCTTTCTCTGTGATTTTGTATTTATGAATTTTATTTCTCTATTAAATTCAGTCTGTTTATGAAACTTTCCATGTTTATCTTTAATACCTTGACTGTGTTTTCTACCTCTTGCATTTCTGATAGGATTTTCTTCATGGCCTCAACCTCCTGGGTGTATTGTTCTTTTTGATTAATCATTTATTTTCTAAAGTCTTTCAGCTTCCTTTGTGTATTTGCATGTTCCTATTGCATCAAATTCAGCTTTTATGTAACTATTATGATGTGTCCTTATCTATTAATATCTCCCACTTCATATCAGTGGGTTTATTGTCTAGGGAGCTACTGGTATCTTTCTCTCTGTGACACTCATGTTTTATTTTGGGGAGATATATTTTTCATGGATTTCTTCTCTGCTTTATATTTAACATTACGGTTTATTTTTCTTCTGATTTATTCCACAAGGGTGGTTGTGATGCTGTCCTCAAATGTCCTCTTGGGACTTTGAGCAATTAGCGTTTGTCAAGATTACTGGGAAGAGTCTTACACACTCACCTAGGCCTGATCCTGGGTCTCAGAGTCCTGAAGCAGCCCAGCACTTCAAAGTCCTTTGCATCTGGTTCCCCTCTCTCCATAGGTTACTGGGCCCAATTTAGTGTATTTTAATTTTTAGAAAATATTTAACAAAACTTTTAATTCATAGTAATTGAATTGGAGGGACATGATTCTGTCTTCATTCTACTCTTGTTGGAAGATGTCAAACATAATCTAGGAAATAAAGCTGTCCAGTGATGAACCACAGAGGTAATTTTTCCCTTTAAGGACTGCTGCTGGGCACTGTCATTTGGAGTGCCTGGCCATCTGGGCAGATAAATCCTGTGGCTGATTAGTTCATTCTTTTTATCTTGGGAATTCAGAAATCCTATAATTTTTATTTCATCCAACTGCATTTATAGATCCAAGAGGAATTTTCCACAAGAGCAGGAAGTGAATCTCTCAAAATATTTCCCTAAATATTCAAAGTTTTTATTAATGTAATGATTATAATCAGGATGTGATGAGGATAGCACCCATGATATTATAAGATTTCCCCTGAAAGTCTCTGAGTGATGTATAACTTTTAAATTTTCTTTTTCATAATCACCTCCAAGATGTAGATGAATGTATTATCATTATTTTGCAGTTGAGAATAGAAGTACAGTATTTTAGGTGCACATGGAGTGGTATTTACTCATGAAAAAGAAGGAAGCATGGATTCACCACAGCATGGAAGAGCCCAACAAGATGACCCATGAGAAGGACCACATGTTTTGACTCTGTTCATTGACTGTCCAACACAGGCAAATCCATGGAAGTCGCAGGTCAGAGTGCGTGGGGAGATTAAGGGTACCAGCTAAAGATTATGACCTATTCTGGGGTGACAAGAGAGTTGATCTAACAGCCAATGAACTCATGGAATACAACAGAACTTCAATTTATCATAACTAAGATTTCTGTATTTTTATTATCTTCTACATTTCTGGTGTTTAATAAAAGGTTTCTAAATAAATTTGGATTTGAACAGAGAGATACTATTCATAGAGAACCTGCAATATTCATCTGTACTTTCTCATGTCAAATTACTCCACGCATTGGGAAACATGGAAATTTCTCAGAAATATAATATATGTACCAGCAAGTACATTCCTAATCAGCTAACAAATCTCAAATCAGGAAACATATTTCCACAACCTTATTTATAGAAGCACAATTCACAAGAGTCAAGACATGGAAACAGTTTACATGCCATTCAACCCATGACTGGATAAAGAAGCTGTTATATATGCATACATATGTATGTATATATGTATATATAATTTTTCGAAGGTATTCTATGCAGCTACTAAAGAAGACAAAATATTGCCTCTTGTAACCACCTAGATTGAAATAGAGGGGATTATGTTAAGCAAATAAACCATAAATAAATGAGAAATACAGAAAGATTTCACTTATCTGTGGACTCTAATGAAACAAAACAAACAACTGAAATGCCCTCTAAAACTTATAGGTGACTGGACTTGGGCTACCTGAGAGAATATAGGAAAGAGGTAACAAGAAGGTGGCAAAGGGCACTAGAACTCTGGTGGTGGGTATGGTGTGAAATACATACAGATTGGGGTGCAATGATAATACTGTAAAATTCATGTATCAATGTTAATGAAAAGTAGTGATAAAGTTATTTAAAGAAGTGGGATATATCAATTTTGCCTTTGTCTTTTCATTGGAGGCAAGCCAGTATACCACTATACCTGGGATCAAACTTGAGGGGCTCATTATAACAAATTTGAACCAAAAAGATTATGAAAATAGTTTTACTTGTATGTGTACTATAAATAAAAAACAAACAAAAGGTAAATCTCAACAAAAATCGCATGACGCAAAACTGTGACTATCAGGAGTGGTGGGTGGGGTTAGGAACATAAGGACAGGGTTCAGTTAAACATGATGATAGGACAGACACTGGGACTCCATTCAGTGGTGGGTGTGGCGTGAAATACACAGACTTAGGTGCAACTTCAGTATCCTAAAACACAGAGCAATGTAAAATATAAAACAATTTATAAAATGTAGTATTGTCTCCTGGAGAGTGCAGGTCAGGAGTTGTTATAACAAGTTATAATAGTGGGAGATATCTACATTTATGATATCTTCGACCATTTTGTTTTTATTTTAAGATTATTTTCTGAAAGAACTTTGCATCATAGCATTATGTAGATCTAAGGTGTGCATCATTGTAATTCAACATCTGTATACAATTGCAATAAGTTCACCACCACCACTTCAGTTATTTACTATACAATGATTACTCTCTACCCAACTGTATTCCAATGACTTCCTATAATCCTATCCTTGTATAGATCCATTTTTTGACTGTGTCCTGTCTAGTGACTTGTTCCAACCAACAAAATGTGACAAAATGAGATGTTAATTCTTACAGTAGATGCATATTCTCTACTATCATCTTCCTGTGTATTGTTTCTTTGTCATCTGTGTGGTCAGTGGAAGTGCCACCATGTGATAATTTAACAATGAGTGGGGCATGTGGCAATGAACTGACAAAAAACATATGGACAATATTCCACAAGGAACTGTATTCTTTTGAATGCTGCATAAGGGGACTACAAAAGAGTTTTTCCCAATTAACCCTTCAAGACACTGCAAACCTTTTGATATCATTATTGTGTCACAATGGTATTCTGTCTTATTTGAGAAAAGTTGTGTGATTTGAGTAGGTGTATAAGAGCAAATAGTTTTCTAGTTTATCAACTATTTCAATAAAAACTGTCATTGAGGTAAGCAAAAAAGTCCCCTAAAACATTAAATTTGAAATAATCTCTTAGAGAAAAATTTTAAATGAGATATGAGAGATGGTCTCAGATTCTTGTAGAAGAAAAATTATTCCAAATTTGTATAATTACATTCTACTCTTGAATATGTGAAGGTCAAAAATTCACATGTATATAGACATTGCATTTTATATTACAATATTTGATATTGTGCAATAGAAGTAAATTCTACAGATGACCTGATTCTGGGAAAATACAGGGTTCACATCCTTGGAAATACATGCATTTTTCTCTCTTCCTCTGTTCATATTAGAAAGTGCACAGAGATTGGAAAACATGGACCAATTGTGCTAATTATCACCTCAGTGAATTTATCCCTCGGGCATACTAGATCAATAATTAGTGACTCCAACCCTTCAGGATTATGAAAGTTTGTCTTCATATCTGTGCTTATCCTTCCATGGTCATCATCTGCACAAGGACATTCATGCCTGAATTTAACATCTGAAGAGTCTTGAGAACAGTAACTTAGCTCTCATCACTCACCAAACAGGAGGCATCTGTGGATCCAAACTCCGATTATGACTCATCAGAGACCCAGAGCAGACAGTGTGTTCCAGGGAGATGATGGATTGAGAAGGGAATTCACTGAATATCATTGTTAAGTCAAGTTTGACAACTGAGTAACAGTAGATTATGTGTAGAGTATCATCTCAATTATTGAGTTTATTATTTTTCTGTGGTGGTTTTTAGAACTTTCATTAAGATCCGTTTTCCTCCTCCACCTCTTCTAGCTTCCATAGGCGTTGTCCACATTGGCAGAAAATGGATCTCTACAAACTCCTCCCTAAAAATTTCATCCTTGGTCATCTTGTGATTATTATGATCATGGTGGTAATGAGGAGAGTAAGCTTAATATAACAAAACTTTATTGATGGCTTTCTTGTGACAGGCTTTGATTGATATACTATGTAGCTCTTATCTTATATAAACCAACTTGATTGAAGGAACATTACATCATAAAATTATACAGGTTGTTTATTTTTATGTACTCTCCTTTATTTTTCCAAAACTGTCTCGACATTGTGGATCCACACAATTTAACAGGACACATGGAATTCTTCATCCAGGGATTCTCCAATGAGCCAGAATTACAGTCATTCATATTTTGCCTGTTCCTCTTCATGTATTTGGTCACCGTCATGGAGAACTTACTCATAATCCTGCTTGTCAGCACTGACTCTCATCTCCATGCCCTCATGTACTTCTTACTCTCCATCCTGTCTTTGACATTTTCTTTAACTGTAGCATAGCTCCAAAATTGATTTTAGACATTTAGTCTCATATCATGTTCATCTCTTTTGTAGGTTGCATTATTCAGTTTTCTCTTTATTTTTTTGTCTATTTAAACAGTGAACACCTTAATCTGATGGCTTGTGGCAGGTTTGCAGCAATTTGTCATCCCCTTCACTACTCAAGTCATCATGAATCCCTGCCTGTGTAGCCAGCTGGCTCTGGTGTCTTTTTTGATCAGTCTTTTGGATTTCCAGTTTCACTGCTTGATAATATTATAACTTATCTCTTGTAGAAATGTAGTAATTACTACTTTCTTCTGTGACCCTTCCCAACTCCTTACATTTGCCTGTGGAAATACTTCCACCCAAAACATAAGATTGTATTTTATTACTGCCATCTACTGGGTTATTGAAATCTCTGGGATCCTTTACTCTTATACACAGATTCTTCCCTCAGTTTTGAAATTCCATCTTCAGGTGGGATGTACAAAGCTTTCTCCACCTGTGCCTCTCACCTGTCAGTTGTTTACCTGTTTTATGGAACAGCCATAGGTGTGTATTTCAATTCAGCTGTCTCAAATTTTCCCAGGAAGGATTCAGTGGCCTCAGTGATGTACACAGTAGTTGTGTCATGTTGAACACCTTCATCTACAGTCTGAGGAACAGGAACATCAAGAGAACCTTGCAGAAGCTCCTCAAAAAGAACAGTATAATCTCAACTTTTCATCAAATTTTCTGTTCAAGCATCAGAAATGTTTGCATTTGACACTCCCTGGTGGAGTAGCAGTTAATATGACAGTTTCCCAGTAAGCACCTGCCACATGCATCCCAAGGACCTAGTGCTAGTTTATTTTTCTTTTTTTGTCCCTTATTGCTTGATTTGAATCCACAAAGATATCTATAATGCTAATGTCATGAAATATCATTCCTGTGTTGTCTTCCAAGAATTTTATTGTTTCCAGTCTTATATTCAAGTTCTAGACCATGTTGAGGTAATTTTTGTAAGTGGTGTTAGAGAGTGATGTAACTTCATTCCTTTGCATGTGATGGTACAGTTTTCCCAAAACCATTTATTGAACAGACTGCATCTTTCTTTCAAAAAATAAATGAATGCACTACTAGCTATTTGGAATTGGGAAACATGACATTTCACACACATAATTTTTGTTTATTGTATACTACTTTATTTACATAATACAAGTTGCTTATTTTGGAACATTTTGAATAGGTTTTAGAGAGATTTCTGGAGTCCTACATATGTCTATATCACTGAAAAATTGATAATAGCCATCTTACTGGCATAAGATGATATTTCATGGTTATTTTGGTTTATATTTCATGATGATAAGAGACACAGAGAATCTTTTCATGAACCTGCTGGCCATTTGTATGTCTTCCTTGGAGAAGTATATATTAAAGCCATTAGCACATTTTTATTGGCTTCCTTGTACTTTTTATACAATGTTTTGATTTCTTTGTATATCTTAGATGATGGGATCAATAAAGAGGAAGCTTAGTTTAGATATGTAAAGCCAAAGCAGGGTAAAACAATTACCCAGGCAACTGGAAAACCAAGGGCCAGCCCTGGAGGAAAACCTTGGCCAGGAGGTTTTTGCTCCCTGCTGAGGCTCAGGAAGAAGCCTAGTAGCTAGATAGTTATCTTAAACCTTTTAAATGTAAAATGACTTTGTAAACATTGTTAGAATGGCTGATTTTCTTCTTGCATTTTTTCTGTGAATGACTTCCTTGTGTAAAGACAAAAATGAGGAGTCAGTGACTCCCGGTAGCTATTTAGGGAGAGAGATTCCTGAGAATTTAACCCCTGATCCCACTTTCTTTCTATTTTGGTCTGTTTCATTCTTTCTTTCTATTTCTCAATCCTTTGCAGACCCTTCTTTCCGCCTTGACCTTAGGAGTCGAGCCAAACAAATGGGGCCCTTCGTGGGACTCGAATCCAGGCAGAAACCTGAAGGGAGAAGTCAGCCATTGGAGAATATGAAAGAGTACTAGCTGCAAGGGACCTGGAAGCAGTGAAGTTGGAGATCTCCATAAGAAAAAAAGAGTGAGTTTCCAGGGATTAGTGTAGTTGTTTTTTGTTTTTTAATCTGAGTAACATGGGACATTCATTATAAAGTCATAAAGATTCTGTTAAAATTCTGAGGACTCTACTGCTAGCCTCAGGAGTAAGGGTAAAGAAAAAACTCTCTTCATCAATTGTTTCAACTTATTGATAAACACTGCTGCTGGGTGCCCAATCGCAATTGTGGCATGCTCAACTTGAAGGAATGGAGGTTAGTAGTTAAGGAACTGTGGTGAGTTCACCAGTAGGGTTAAATAATCACTGCAGCCATCTGGTCTTTGTGCAATTTAATCTCTTTAGCACTGGAGCCACTGCAGTCTGACCCAGAGTCCTCCAGTAAAGAAGGATGTTATGCTGGCTCAGAAAGATGGGACAGTGGGCAGGGACAACGGGCATGCCCACCGGGCATGCCCGGCGGCCAAGCCCGGGAAAAAGGTGGATGACGTCAGAATAAAGGATGCGACCCCCACACCTGGATTCATGGGGCCAATCCCCAATCGTGATATGGGAAGCCCGCGAAATTCCTCTGCTTAAAAGAGCCGGTACCCCTTTGTTCTGCGCGTGACTTCCCCAGGCCCGTTTTGTGGACTTGGGAGTTTCGCCCGGGAGCGCAAAGTCCAATAAAGCCCTGACTATTCTGCTTTCTGTCTGATTGAAATTTTCTCCTCGCGGAGCCCAGAAAAACCTTACGGAAGGGAGAGACAATGAAGGTGTCTTTAAAAGTAAGGGGGAAAAGAAGTCTCCTGCCACCCCAGTGGGGGCGGAATGCCAGCCACTTCTGGATGAAAAGTAAACTGCCTGATGGCCTACAAGCTAATTTTAATGTGCCTCAGGCTGACCTCTGCCCTTGATGCAAAAAGGGAAAACATTGGGCAAATCAGTGCCCTTTGAAATGGGATAGCCAGGGACAACCTCTACAGCCTTCAGGAAATGGCTGGAGGGGCCTGTCCCAGGGCCTCTAACAAAACAATGCTGGGAGCTACCATTTTCAGTGTCCTGTACAGAGCCGGGTGTTGCCAGGACCCTAAAGTGGAAAGTCACTGACTTGTGCCCCACCGCCCGTGGAAGTGCAGCAATGAACATTCCTACTTCAGAGACTGTACTTTTATCTCCAGCTAACAGTCCTAGAAAATTCAAAACAGAAATATATGGAACTGTTCTTCCTGGAAATATTGGACACATTTTGGGCCGCAATAGTTGGAACATTTGTGGCATTCAGGTACACATGGGAGTAGTAGACTCTGACTATGAGGGGGAGCTTCTTGTTATGAGAGCACAACAGCCTTTTCAGGTAGTGGCCGGTGATTGTGTGGCTCAGCATCTGCTTCTCCCTTATGTCTCTACTAACCATTCAGATGTAATTAGAGAAGATGAATTTGGCAGGACAGGACAGCGGGCTGTCTATTGGTCAGAATTCCTTCGAGAAAGGCTTCCTGAGTGTGTTCTTTATCTCAGTGGGAAGGAATTTAAGGGGTTGGTAGATACAGGAGCAGACATCTCTGTTATCACTAGCAAGCATTGGCCTCATGGCTGGGAAAAACAACCCGTGCCCACCATGCTTAGTGGATGGGGAACTACCAGAGATGTTTTCCAAAGTACTCAAGTCCTGGCTTGTGCAGGACCTGATGGGCAATTGGGAACTCTTCAGCCCTATATCACTGACATAGCTGTCAATCTATGGGGAAGAAATCTTTTACAGCAATGGAGAGTTTATATAGCAATCCTAAGTATTAATCCAAAAGTAGACAAGAATTTTTAGTGGGGGCTACTGTTGAGCGTCCACATCCTCTACCATTAAAATGGAAAACTGCCGCGGTCCAGCCACAGCAGGATCCAGGGGGTCCCGAAGGTGGGTAAGGCTTCGTCGGCGAGTGGGAGACAAAAAGACTCAGACTCGGAGGCAGAGTGAATCTTTTTTCCGACTTTATTGCAAGCAAGCAGGTTTTTTTATACTTTCTTTTTGCAGCTTTTAGTCTTAAGGTTACGTAAACTGAAAGCACAGACCCGCATAGTGTTTTTGTTTCTTAAGTAAATGAGTTACCTTCTGATAGGATCTTGCTTAAGGCAAGGTGTGAGACAAAAGAGAATTTGACAGACTTGTGAAAGGTTAGAAAGTTATTTATCAGATTCCTAAATGCATACCAAGCTGAATTGAATCTGGTAGGCCCTTTTGAAATCTAGCAAGTTCTTGCAGCCCAGTTTTTGTGTTGGTCCTATTTTTATGAACCTCTATAAGCTGTTCTAATAGTTTTACTTTTTGTCCCCTATTGCGCATTCTGATTCCATTTTCGTCATAGGCACCTATACATGGTAATGGAGGAGCAGGCAGTCGTCCTGCATTATTTTTTCCTCTTGGTGGGTACCATAATTTTCCTTTAATCTTATAAACTATTGTAAGGTGAGGGCAATGCTGTGGGAGGGGATCAGAATATTTTTTCTTTGTTTTTAGATATAACCTACATCATTAATGGGCCAACTGTGTAAATGAGTGGAGGCTGAAATAATTTCCCTTGCTATAGTTGATTTACTATATCTCCCACAGAGACAGTTGGGGATATTTTCTGAGTCAATTTCTTGGGTAATTTATAAGTATATTATTAGCCTTGCATAGAGGGAATGGCATAGGTGGGTTTAGTTTTTTTCAGTATCACTTTGCCTTGTTGTAAAAGTCCCATTTTTCAGAGAAATTCCCAGTCCCTCTCCCAGTAGGGAAATTGTTATTTTCATTATTATTTTGAATTAATCCCGCATATATGAATAAGCCAATACAGCAAATCATGATTCCACAAATCATGATTCCCAGGAAAGCTCGGTTAGCGGCACCACATCCATGAAGAAGTCTTCTTTGAAGCCCTTCTTCCCAGCTGTTGACTTTGTCATTTAGCCAGTTTGGACATGGACGTGGCAGAAAACAAATGACCCTATCTGGATGGAACAGTGGCCTCTTACCCAGGAAAAATTGGACGTCCTTGAACACCTAGTACAAGAATAGCTTTTAGCAGGACATATAGAATCTTCTACTAGCCCATGGAATTCTCCAGTTTTTGTCATAAAAAAGAAAACTGGGAAATGGAGAATGCTAACTGACCTGAAGTGATTAAATGTGGGGCCTTTACAGTCTGGGCTCCTGTTTCCCACCCTTTTACCACCTCAATGGCCTATACTTACTACAGATTTGAAAGACTGTTTTTTCACTATTCCTTTAGCTCCTCAAGATAAGGAACACTTTGTCTTTACCATTCCTATCAAGAATAGGGCTCAGCCTTGCCCTAGATTCCAATGGAAGATTTTGCCTCAGGATATGCTTAACAGTCCCACAGTCAATGGTTTGTAGAGGCTGCTCTAAAACCAGTTTGCCTTCAGCATCCAGAGATAACTATCATTCACTATATGGATGAAATACTCCTATCAGCAGCATCAGACCAGCTTTTACAAAATGCTTTTCACTCCTTACAGGATTTACTCTCTAAATTCAGTTTATGTATTGCTCCTGAAAAGGTTCAAACCTCCACACAATTTCTTTATTTAGGTGTCCGAATAGAAGCTGGAAAGCATTATTCCAAAAAAAGTTCAATTAAGACAAGACCATTTACAGACTTTAAATGATTTTCAAAAATTGTTGGGGGATATAAATTGGCTCACACCATCCCTGGGAATTCCTACTTACTTGCTTAGTAATCTATTTGATACTTTGAAAGGTGACCCAGATCTCAATAGCCCTCGAGTTCTAACTCCAGTAGCAAAACTTGAACAGGAACTCATTGAGCAGCACGTTTAACAGGCCCAGCTCCATCGAGTTGACCCTGTGTTCCCGTGTCAGTTATCAGTGTTTCCCACTATTTATTCTCCTACAGGAGTGCTAACTCAAAAGGAAAAAAAAATATTGAATGGGTATTCTTACCTAACCAGAAAACAAAAAATATTGCAAACTTATCTTGAAAAGCCCAGTCATGTGGTGCTTTATGATCAGCAAAGTTTGCGTCAGCTTATAGCTGCTGACCCAGAGAAAATCATTCTGCCACTAACTAAATTAAAAATTAAAGAGGCTTCCAAAATTGCCTGGATTGACAAGCAGCTGTTGCTGATTATATAGGAACCTTTGATAATCATTACCCACAGAACTTTTTCAATTTTTAAAACTAACTAATTGGATTTTACCTAAACTAGTATTCCATCAGCCAATGCCATCAGCTCAAACTTATTTCACAGATGGCAGCAGCATTGGCAAAGCAGCTTATTGGAGTGCTACAACAAAGGTTTGGGATACAGGACTTTCATCTGCGCAGCAAGTGGAGCTGGCTTCCATTATAGGAGTTCTTGAAGATGTCCCTCAATCTGTAAATTGTTAGGGTCAGCATTCATCCTCCCAAAAAAGCACACACACACACCAGTAACAATGTAAAAGCAAAAGGGACTTTATTTCTAGCATCCTGGGGTCCGAGCCTCACCCAACGCAGTGGATTTGGTCAGGGACCCCGGTTTTAATTTTTAACAGGCTTTTATAGGGTTTTGTTACATAGGCATGCCGAGCGGTTGGTTAATGTTCAGCATGTCACATACCATCGTTATCTACCTCGTATAGAGCCTGTCATGGTGTCGGTTCGGCTCTCACATTCCCCCCCTGTCTTTAACCTTATAGTGCGGATTCTTCCTCAATGTTGTCATGTTCCTCCCGTTCCCTTCTCTCCAGAACCTGGTATTGCTGTCTGAGAACCAATAATTGGACAGTGTTTAAACTATCTTTGATAAATGTTAATAATCTGTTTAGGATACATGGCCCAAAGGTTAAGATCAGAAGGAGTAAGACTAGAGGTCCCGCAAGGGTGGCTATGAGAATAGTCAACCAAGGGGGCCTGTTAAACCAT
>RJWH01010984.1:0-18270 GCA_004363575.1 Solenodon paradoxus | reverse complement strand
AACAGAATTTAACCAGGAGGCTGAGGAAGGTTTACGCCCAGTCTTGCTGTAACCAGACCGCCTTCTTCCGAGGTACCCGAAAAAGTAGGCAGTTCTTTGCCCTGCCCCCAAAAGCCAAGTCCTACAACTTCAACTTCCAATATACCTGAAGACCTGAGAGAAAGCAGTTAGAGATAAACAGGCGACAACATACGCCCCAACGCTCAGGCAGCAGACTGCCAGAGGTCCTGGAAATGCAAGGAAAAAAGAAATGCTGACTAGGTGCAGCCTGTGTCTTAATTTGCCAGTTTGTGGGGTAGAAGAGGAAGATGTGGACCACACACAGGGTGTCTTAAACAGTTCTGAATCAAGACTCCCAGATCCTCGTTTCCTATTGCTGCTGTAACAAATTACCATAAACGTAGCTCCTTCGAACAGACTTCTCGTGCAGTTCTGGAGGTCAGAAATCTGAAATCAGTGTCACTGTGCTGAGAAAATGCTAACAGGACTGATTTCTTCTGAAGCTTCAGGGGGGAGAATTCTTTCCCTTACCTCTTCTAACATCTAGAGCCACTCTTTCCATTCCTTGATTCATGGCCTCTTTTCCATATTCAAAACTAGTGTCTCAAAAATGGCATCTCCAAATCTCTGCTTCTGTTGCTACAAAGACTTTTCTTCGACTCAGGCTTCTCTTATGAAGTCAGTTGTGATTTCACCTTTAGGACTCACGCAGATGCTTCAGCATAATTTTCCACCTCAAAATCCCAAATCACATTTGTAGACTCCTATTTGTCATTTAAGGCAATTTTCACAGGTTCCAGGGATTGGGATCTGAATATTTAATCGGGGGTGAGAGGGCATTAGCCTACCCTAGGGTGAATGAGCAGCCCAAGGCCTCCTCATCAAGCCCCGCATCAGAGGGCAGGCAGTAGAAGACCTGATTGCCAATATTTTTCCTTGAGTTTTAGCTGCAGAGATTATCAGAGTATTTTCTGTTTAAGTGGGTAATTGAGAGCAGAAAGGAATGACACTTGATACTTCAAGTGTTAACAAATTATTATGGTTTTCTTTAATGTTCTTGTCGTGTTCTGTATTTTCTGTAATGGGTCTTTGTCAAAATTTGATGCAGGTAGTGATGACTTCATAAAATGAGTTGGGAAATGTTCTCTCTTCTATCATTCTGGAAGAGATTGTATAGATTTGGTATTATTTCTTTATTAAATGCTTGCTAGAATTTACTAATGAAACCATCCAGGCCTGGACTTTTCTTTGTTGGGAGGTTTTAGATGATACATTCAGTTTTGGAAGAGTGTATCAAAGAATTTCAGCTGTTGTTGAACTTAGGGACATATACAAATAACAGATGTTAGTAATGTTCCCTTCTTATCCTTTTAATGTCTGTGGGGTCTGTGGTGAAATCCCCTCTTTGATTTTCAGTATCAGTGATTCTTGTATACTTTCTCTGCCCTTGGTCAGTCTGGCTAGAAGTTTAGAAAAATGTATTGGTCTTTCAAAGAATCAGCTTTAGTTTTCACTAATTGTTCACCATTTTCTTCTCCATGTGATTGACTTCTGCTCTGTATTATTTTCTTTTTTTCAACTGCTTTGGGTTTGTTTCTGCATCTTTTTTCTTTTTCTTTTTTTTAAAGGAAAGGTACATTCAGGAAGAAAGCAAGCAGAGGCAGGGAGGCAGGAAGAGAGAGGAGGAAGAAGCATGTTTATCCATTTTATCTAGTTATTCCTCTTGATTGTTCCTTCAGGCCCCAGAACGTGAACCCAGGACCTTGGGACGTACATGGACTGCACCCAATCACTCCTCCAATAGGCCAGGCCTGGCTGTATCTGCATCTCCTTCTCCTCCTCTTATAAGGATGCCAGTGACATTGGGTTAAGACCCACTACAATGATCTCATTTTAACTTAAATGTATCTTTAGGGACATTTTTATGGTCAAATAAAGTCACATTCTGAAGCAGCGGGGGTTAGGTCTTCAGTCTTAACTGACTTTTGTTGGGATCACAATCATGCCCATAACAGTGATGACAGAATTTATTTTAGTCTTTATTCACCTGGGAGTGTGTTTATTGTGCCTTTGTTCCTGAAGAGCGTATTTGCTAGATATAGAATTTTGAATGAACAATTCCTTTCTTTCAGCACTTTAAAATATTATTCCATAGTCTTCTGATGAAAAGTTCAGTCACTGAAACTGTTGTTCTCCTATACGTAATATGTAATGCTTAATATTTCCTTCTTAATATTTTTGGAGAGGGGTGTCACAGTTGATTTACAATGGTGTTGTCTGTTTTGAATTTATCATATTTGGGGTTTACTTATTTTTTTAAATTCTTTAAATTTGTCTTTAGCCAAATTTGGGGAGGTTTTCTCCATTTTCAAATGTTTTTTCTGTAGCAATATATTTCTTCTCTCTTTTTTGGAACTCGAATGAAATCTATGTTATACCTTTGGTCTCAGGTTTTATTCATTATTTTATTTATGTATTTATTTATTTTTAAAAGAGGAAGAAAGGGATAAGAGGAAGATCCATTTTAAGGAAAGAAGGAAGAGGAGGAAGCACTTCCATTAATTTCTTTATTTAATTTGGTTGTTCCCTACTTCCAGGTCTTGAACCTGGTCCTTAGCCTTTACATGGTTCACAACCTAGCCATCAGCTTAACACCTGAGCCACCAGGGGATGTGCAGAAGAAGCATTTTTAAGGAAGGTAGGAAGGAAGGATGGGAAAGAAGAAAGAAAGATATATATATTTATGTATTTTAAGTATTATATTTATAATATATATTATAAATATATTACTAAAATTCTGCATAAATTTTAAATAAGTATATAGATCCTTATCTATCACTATCTATTTGTTTAGGTTTGTATCCCAGCCCCGGTCACAAGCCTGGGCCCTCGGGGTTTCACGGCCTGCACATCAGCGCCTCAGCTGCCTGTGCTGCAGGAGTATAGGCCCGTATTTATTACTGTTTTCATCCTTTCAAATCTTTTTCTAGACAGGACCATTTCTATTAACCTGTCTTTAAACTTACTTATTCTTTCCTCTGTCATATATACTCTGCTCTTGAACCCATCCAGTGAATTTTTTTTCAGTTCTAAAATTTTCAATAACTTCTTTTATATGGTTTCTGCTTCTTTCCTGAGAATGTCTTTCTCTTCACGCACTGCCTGTCTAGTTCAGTGCTTCTATCCTCAGGAAAAGAAACTGTGAAGTAGAACAAAGACCCAGGGTCAGCAGCAACTCGATTCCACAATGCCTGTTGCGTCATGACCCTGTTCCCTTCATATTGTTCAAATAAATAGAAGAGATTTGCCTCAAAATGAACATCACCACTATAGCCAGAACTAGCTCCATGTTGTGAGTGCTGAAATGTTTGTTGGACAAAGACAAGGAAAAAACACTCCATAAAAGACACTCTCTTGAGCAGCCACCTTCAGAAAGTCTTCCACATGCTGCAGTGAGCACAAGAAGACTTGCATTGTAGTCCCAGACATTTAGAAGTTAGCATCAGTCCAAGGTCATCAGGGGACCAGGTTATTGAACAATTATTGTATGTCAGTGCTTATCATTATTTATCTCATCAATCATTGAATTATCCAGTAAGGTGAACACTGGATAAGATCTAGCTTCTCTATGAGATGTGGTCTAGTCTTCAGTGTCCCAGACTTTAGAATTTCATGGGGCAGTACAATGTCCCAATAAATGTCAGCTTGTTACTTTTACTAAAAGTCAATAATTTTTAAAAAGCAAAATCATGCTGCAATAATTAGTATCATTAATTCTTAAAATCTAAGAATAAAAGGGAGTCCTTTAAATTGAATACATTTATCTGAATGCACACTCCACCTCCAGGTGTGTATCTGAGAATATACACCAGGAGACATAAAAAAGTGTTCGTTACAGTCCTGTTACTACTATAAACAATTAGGAAACAATCCAAATCGCTCCATAAAGGAGAATGGATAAATAATCATTATGTTTACATAATTAAATTATATACCATAGTCAGGGTAAATTAACAACAGATATATGCATACAACAGAAATCTTAATAAAATATTGGTAAAAATTCCAAAATGATTACATGCAAAATACAGTTTATAAAGCAAAACTTCATAATATACTTTTTAGGATTATATACAAATGCTTTTGTTTATGTATACATGTGTGCATACATCTATAAACAATTGTTTAAAGAATGAGAATAATACATCTCATATCAGGTGAACCATGAGAATGCAATGAAGGGGAATGAAATATGCAGATTCATATCAATAGTCAATGTTTTAGTTCCCATGTTGAAGAGGAGTTCTGTATCTGTGTTTATTGTATCCTATTGCTTCAAACATACAAGAAAGCAAACAAGGGTTCTATGTGAACCAATGATGGATTTATGTCACAAACCAATCATCACCATCATCCTCATCATCGATAAATTATTAGTTAATTTTTGTCAACTGAGATCCAAAAACAAACAAAAACACCACAACAAAACAAAACAACAAATCCCTTAATGAGTTGTCTTTTTTCCCAATTTTTCCAAGAATTATTTTTAAGTTACACTATGGTAAAGCAATAGGTATAGAACTCAACCTTGGGACAGTGATAAAACACCTCCTCGCCACCCCCCACCATAAAAAAAAACCCTCAATTTTTCAAGCAGTTAAGAGTTATAAAGCTTGCTCTAGAATGGGCTGGTAATAAACTGGGATGGATGTTTAGATGAAACAAAGTAAAAATTGGTTAAACATACACAGGACAGGCAACAGGTAATTGGGTTGAAAACTGTGTAGATGGAGCATAGAGGAGAAAGACAGAGACCCCGAGTAGGAAACAGATGAAGGAAAAGTTGGAAAGACCATCATCATCTGTGAAAATCACTCCACTATAATTGCTTTTGAAGTTGTGTCTCCTTCCGGTCTGAAACAGGAAATTACATTGATATAGAGGGAAGACTTAATGGGGAGCTATGATTCTCATGGACTTCCTTCAGGTTGGCCGTTCATATGAAGATCTGCAGATGTTACAATCCAGTTTAGAAAAATGCTGCAATGATTAGTCTGCTGGTTGCTTGTGATGGATCCTAGCACATTACCGCCCTACTTGAAAACCTCTCTTTCTCTGTCTGCAGGTTTACAATAAAGCTTAAGCTTCTGCAGGACATTCTGTTACCTGGCCTTGCCGGCCTCTCCTGCTTCGCTGGTAAAACCTTCCTTACAAGTGCCTTATGCCAGTCGTCCTGAATTGGTTGCCATTTCTTGACTATGTCATCACTCTCCACCTGCTTTTGCATCTAATGCTTTGTCTGGAAGACTGTTTCCTCTTTATTATCTAGGCAGTCAGGCAACCCATCTACAGGAAACCTTCCTTGACCACCCAGGTTCACGGACTGTCTCTCTAAGCACCTCTGTCATAATATTTACAGTAATCACTGGTTAACACTTTGGTCTCTGACCCATGCTGAGAGCTTTTTGAGGGAAAAATCTATATTATTTAGCTCCGTAAGAGTCAGATACATTTGGAGAGTCGAGGTTTATATAATCATGTCGTTATCTTTATATCTCTACTTTCTAATATAAGCTCGATGTATATTGTGTTCAATAAATATTTGTTCAATGGACTGAATGTCAAAGATGACAGTTGGCATGTGAGGGAAGGTTTACTTTAATCTGGGCAGATTATTTAATTCAGTGTTTAATTCAGCTAGTGGGTAGGTTCAGAAAGAACCTAGCTGTCAGGGAAGCTGTGGAATGGATTCAAGCATTACGTTTTGAATGGAGGGTTGTATTCAGCCAATGCTCTCTAGCTGCCCATCCGCCTCAGAGCTCCTAGGATCTTTTGACAGTGGGTTCCCTCATTCTCTGAGCCATGACCCTGGCACACACTGAAAGAGGCTTGTGACCCTGATGCACAGGCGTACCCATTGCAGCTCAGACCCAGAGGCTTTCTGGCTGTATATGGCAGGTGTGCACGAAGCAAGTCTGCCAGAATCCCCTTGCACGTTGACCTTTTTAGATGCAAAGGAACTTACCATTAGAGAAGTGATAGATATGCAATATACAGCAATTTGAGTTTCTTCTGGGGAACAGTTGCAACAGTGCCTTTAAAATGCCAGTGAACCATCTCTAACTAGGGTCTAAAATTCTATGATAAAGCTATCTGTAATGCACTGGGAAAATATAATGTGGCATAATTGATTCACTGGATGTGATGATTACTTAGAATTACAGATATACATTATTGGAAAGAGCCTCATGAGACCTCTTCAGAAAATTCCAGATTCCTCCATAGACCTGCATTTAAGCATACCAAAAGCACAATTATTCCTTCAGTTAGAGTATCAAGTCAAAACTTAAATATTTTCTACTAATGAGCCTGTGAAATTGTACAACTAACTTAACATTTCCAGGTATCAGTGTCTCATTTTTAAAAGTCACAGCAGGAATGAATCATTTTATTGCTTTTCAAAACTGGACACCTGATCTGAGGGTCTATCAAGAGCCCTTTCTGGGAAACCGAGGACTTTTTAGAGTACTACAATCTCATTAAAATAGAGCAATCTGCTATATTATTTTATATTTTTGCCTCTGATTTTACTAGGAAAAAAAAAACAAGATTTGACATTAAAGTTATAACCACTAAAACTGACAGTATCTGCCCTACTCCTTTATTTTACTTTTTAAATAAATTGCATTGAAGTCACATTAAATTTCAGCATCACTTATGCTTCATATATTCTATGTCATCAATCAACAACTGCATATGTTCAAATAAATTTACCACTAAAGTCCATCCTTCCCTATAAAATACACTCCTTTTGCCAGCTTTGCCCACCCCTCTTCCTTTTCCTTTCTGGTAATCACTAATTTGGGATAATATACTAAAAGTTTATATATATTTTTTTTTTTTCAATTTATCCTTTGTTTCCTGTCTCTGCATACTACATATAAGGGAAATCATGCGATATTTGTCCTTTTCCATCTGACTTGTGTTGCTGCAAATAGTAGGATATTACCTTTTTAAAAAGCTTAGTAGGATTCCATTGTATGTATTCTACACATTATTTTCCCCATTTTTTTAATATTTTTTAATTTAAACGAATTTTATTGAAGGAACATTACATCATAATATTATAGATATTTAAGGTGTGCATCATAGTATATCCATATCTTTATATAATACCTTAATCAAGCAACTGTTTCAGATTTCCTTCAGTAGGCAATTGATCCCCTTTACCCAGTTTGCCTGTCCATTTTCCCCCTTCTTTTCTTGCATTCACTTATTTACTTTTATTAACTGAAAGCCTATTTTTGTTTGATTTAGTTTGTCTTCTTGTTGAATTGACTACTTCATCAGTATGTAGTGTCTATACCTATCTTTTAATACTTCTTTACCTGGCGATCTTTATTTCTGATGTATGACAGTCCTGCTTTTGGTTTTTTAGGTTTTTATATGTTGTAGGACTGTCTTCCAGCCTTAGATTTTGTCTTTTTTGTTTGTCTTTAAAATTTAGATGAGTTTCATGTATGTAGAAGAAAACTGGGTTATATTTTTTATTCCTTTGGCCACTCTATAGCTTTTGATTTGTGAGTTCAACCCATTGACATTTAGGGCAATTATTGATATGCAACTGTTTATTACCATTTTGTTAATTGGTTTCTCTTTGCTATTGCAGACAGTACTTTTGTTCTTTTGTTCTCTTCTTAGGTGACGAAAGCATTTACGTTGTGTTTGGTTTCTGTTTTGTTTCTTTGTTTTTTCCTCTGGATTTATGTTTGAAGTTTACCTTGAGTTTTACACAAATGTTTCTATGCTTACAATCTGTTTTAACATGAAAACGTTAATCATTTTAACAGTCCATATTTTACTCTTCTCCTCCCTACATTTTATAGTTTTGATGTCTTGTTGCTTCTAATTGTTTTTTGTTTTGTTTTGTAAAACATTCTTTAGTATTTCTTGTAAGCCTGGCTTAGTGGAGATGAATTCCTTTAATTTTTATTTATCTGTAAAGTCCTTTATAATTCCTTCAACTATAAATAATAAGCTAGCAAGATAGAGTATTCTCAGTTGGTAATCATTTTCTTTTAGAATTTTGAATATATCATGTCATTCTTTTCTGGTATGTAAATTTCTGCTGACAGCCTTATGAAGTTCCGTTGCCTATAACTCATTTTTCTGTAGTTGCTTTTGGGATTTTTTTGTTTTTGTTTTTGTCATTTTAATGACAATAGGTCTTAGTGCATGCCTGTTGGGTTTCTTTTGTTTGGAACTAAATTTCTTTTAAATTTTATGCTACGATTCTTTGAGTCCTGTGGTCTCTAGAATGATGCTTTCATCAGTTTTAGCATATCCCAAGCCAATAGCTCCTCAATTATTGTCTCTGTTGCAATGTCTCAAATTCTAGATGGGATAAAGACTTTAATGTGATAAGACACTAAGCTTTTTTCTTAGTCTTGGGTCAGACGCGCAGTCTGGGAGTCTCCTGCGCTGCGACTCCAGCAACACAGGAACAAGTTATGATCCTAAACTCCCACTTACCATCACTTTGTGCAACCTGATGAAGAAGTGGTGTGAACTTGAACTTATCGATAACAAACAAGGTGCACAGTTACAAGGGGAAAGATGGAAAACCTTGCCTCAAACTGGATAGCCATTTCATTTTAGAAGCCCAATATTATTATTTCTATTTTTAAAATAATATCAGAGGAACATGTAACACCTAAAGTGAAAGTTCTTGAAAAAGAATCAAGCTGTAAGAAGATGAATGGATTACTCCCAAAGTAGTTTCATTTTTCTGTTCTTTCATTGTCAATTCCCTCATCATCTACTTAACAATTTGGAAGATGTAAGTACAAAAAACAAAATAACTGTGATTATAAAGTTGTTTTTATCTCACATCTTCCCTATTCTTTATAAATTAAAAAAAGACAATTTTCCAATTTTTGCAAAGAGAATTCAGATATTAATTAAAATTGTCTGATAGGCTAGTATTTTTAATTGTTTGCTTTTCAAATTCTTCCCAATTTCTGTCACTCCTTGGACATGTAAAAAAAAAAAAAAGAGAAAAACCTTTTTCCACTGATACTTCAAAATTTCTGCAAAATTAAACATTGCCCATTATCATATAGACACAGATGTTTTAAGTAACAAATAGAGCTTAGATTTTATATTAACTCAATAATTATGAATTTGGAGGAAATTTAGTCCTTGCTGTGTCTTTGTTATGAATAATTTTGTAAAGCAATAATTCTATTCTTTCCACCTTAGAAAAGGTCATGTTCTATTAGGCTGTAGATGGAGAGTGAGTAGTGTCCACTCAAATATTTCTGAAATGCGAATAGGATTGTACACCCACCTACATTTTAGATGTAAGAATACACACAGATTGTAAGTGAAGAAATGAAAAGAGAAATTCCATGCAAGTAAAAATCAGAAAAAAATTGATATAGTCTATCTGACAAAAAGGACTTTAAAATAAAGACTGTAATAAAAGACAACAAATGGTGCTACAAAATAACAAATGAATCGGTCTGACAGGAAGATAGATATAAGATTTTTAAATATTTATGTGCCCAAAATAGGAACACCAATATATTTAAAGTAAATATTAACAGAACTAAAGTGAGATAGGCAGTAATATAATAATAGTAGGAGTTGTTAATAACCCAACAATTTTTTTAAAGAAAAGGTGCAGGCAGGAATGAAGGTAAGTAGGCAGACCAGCAGGAAGAGGTAAGAGAAAGAAGCATTTTTAAAATTTTATATCCATTGAATTGTTTACACTGGTTATTTTCCCCAAACCTAGGAGCGACTGACCTAACTGCTACTGAACCATAGCGCACCAATATCCCCACTTTTATCAGTAGATAGGTAATCCAGGAAAAAAACAAATCAATGAAGAAACATCGGCCTTAAATTATGCATTAAATCAGATGAATTTAACAAATATTTATATAACATTCTCTCCAAATGCAACAGAGTACAAATTCTTCTCAAGTGCACAGGAAACATTTTCCAAGATAAATCACATTAGACCACACAAACGTTGTGATTAATGTGAAAAAAGTGAAATCATGCAAATAATCTTTTATGACCAAATGATATGAAATAAGAATTAATTACATAAAAAATACTTGAACACTCACACATATGTGAAGATTAAACCACATGCTACTGTTTAATCAGTATAAATGAAATAGAGACTAAAAGTCTGAAAAATAAGACCAAAAGCTATTAATTGTAAAGGTCAAACAAAATTGACAAACTTTTAGCTAGATTCACCAAGAAAAAAAAAAGAATCAAACAAAATCCTAAAGAGAACTGATACCACAGAAATGTAAAGGATAAGATACTACTATGAATAATTATGTGCTAACAAATTAGATAATCTCAAATAAATGGATAAATTCCCTAAAAATACTATCTCTCAAGACAGAATCATGATGAAATAGAAAATATGAACAGACTCATTACTAGTAAGTAAATTGTATCTGTAGTTAAAAATCTCAGCAAAAAAATATACAGGACAAACTAGTATCACTGGTGCTATCTTTGAAAAATGTTTTAAATAATTGATACCAATTGTTCTCAGTCTTCCAAAAAGCAGAAGAGGAAATGCGTCCAAACTCATTTTACAAGACCAGAATTACCCTGATATCAAAACCAACCAAAGACAGCACAATAAAAGAACATTGTAAACCAGTATCTCTGGTGAAGTTAGATTTTTCAAAATTTAAACAAATTGAAAATATTTTTTAAAAACATACATTGTATCCTCTCTTCTCTGTACTTATTCCTCTTTCTAAAGTTTGGGATGTCTCATTTGTATTTATCATAGCTTCAGATCTGAATACCTTCTCACTCCATTGGATTGACACTTTTGTTCTATTGGCCAGAATTTCAATTGCATAATTCCTTTAAGACACATTTGTCTACAAGATTTGCAGTTCACAATCCAACAGTAAACCCAGGACCCTAGATTCTAGATCATTAGCTTTCCTGGACACTTCCCAAAGGAATTTGTGGATATTTTGCACAGGAGTTGGATAAAGAAATTGAGTTAGTTTAAATGAGACTCAGGCATAAGCAGGCAGGCAGAATCCAAGCTTTTTGACAGATTCACTCTGGACAGGATTACTGTGCAAATCTGATGAGTGCTTTCCTTTCTGACTCCTGTTCCCTTCATCTTTTACAGAGGCAGGATGATGAAGCAGAGATAGAATAGACTTTCAAGCCAGACAGTCCTACATGTGAATTGTGGATCAATTATAAAAATGTTGTATAATTCCAGGTAATTTATGTGATGAATTAGATATTCATGCTTCTCATCTGTAAGCAAAACGTCAAGAGTTAAATCTGTATGATGCAATAACATGGCTTATAAATGAAAAAAAGTTTGCCAATGTGCCATTTTCCACCCAGCAACCTTAATAAACAATGTAAAACTTAGCTAGGAGAAGCTTTAGTAAGTTTATTTAAATAATCCCTAGTCAAAAAATATTCATCAAATGTCAATCATTTTTATACAGAAATAAGAGACTCACTTGCTCTTAGCGACACCTCAAATGTTCTCTCTGCTTCAAATCTGGAGCAATTTCAGTAGTCTCCTAAGGATTGTGATGATCACAGTGTTGCATCTTATTCCTCACAAGAGGATCATTTCAAATGCAGTGAAGACAAAATAATTAAGTATTAATCAAGAATGTTAGTGATTGGATGGGTTCTTAGAACAAAACGACTGAAGCAGTTATTTGAAAGCAGGGAAAAGTCAGTGTCTCAAGACTGGTTCCAAAAACATTCTTGGGGAGAGGTGGCACTGTAAAAGTAGGAAAGACATTTTATTTTCTTGTTCCCATATTCATGTTTCTTAAACTTTGGTATGCATCAAAATTACTGGAGGCCTTATTAAAACACAGATGGCTTTGCTCCATCTCCAGAGTTTATTTTTTTCTTCAGTATAACTAGAATAAGTCATAATAATTTGCTTTTCTAACAAGCTCCTGGCTGATAGTCTGGCAATGACAGTTTGAGAACCACTGCCTAGTAAATATGCTGCCCTAAAACAAAACAAAACAACTCATCCTTGTTTATCCAGAGCTAGTATGAGTATCTTTTAAATAAATAAATAAGCATAATGATAGTAATTGGCACTATTGAGCATTAACTTTGTACTTAGTTGGTCCTAGTCAATAGGTCATTCAATTATCTCAAGAATCCTCCTAGAGGACTGGTGGCTCAGGCCATGAGCCGGCTACAGGTGGATGATGTGGATTAAGCCACAGCCAGGGTTCTCCACTCAGGTCTGCAAACAAGCAACATGAACAACTGAATAAATAAATAACGAAATAAATAAATGCTGCGCTGCTTCTTTCTCTTTCCACCTGCCTGCCCACCTGCTTCCTTCATCCCTGCCTGCTTCCTTCCTCTTAAAAACACACAAATAAGACTCACTCTAGATAAATATTTTCATTGTCCCCATTTATAGATGGAGAAATTGTAGACAATAGAGTGTGTAGCTTGAAGTCACAAATACTAGTACAATGTAGAGCTGACATATGGACCCACAGAAAAATCAAATAATATATGTAAAACATACAATGATCTATCATGTGTGATGGTCAACAAATGGTAGCCATCGTCTGCTCATATCAACTATCACGCTAGATATTTTCAGCTCTACTGCCCATTCATCCAATTGTCATGTTAAACAATTATGAAACATTGAGATGTTTTCTAAGAGCTCTAGAGCTACATTTCTATAGTGTTTCATAAACATTAATGATGAGCTAAATGCAGACAAAGCCCAGATAACTCTGATGGGCAGGTAATATTCGCTAGTTTGGGTTTAAGGTTTTCTAACAGAGCTGTCTGCATTAAAGTCCCTTTTGCTTTTCCAGTCCAAGGGCCAACTCAGCACCTCTGTATTCATTTATCAGTACAAAGGCCTTTTTAAATTTTAATGTTGCCAAGAAATAGGCAAAATAGTCTAACAATCACCTCAGTCTTTGAAACTCTGAATCCATTTGTGGAGAGAGTCATGACTTGTCTCCTTCGGCTGCAGTAAACCTGCCATATGGTAGCAGGTAGCACTGCAGATGTACTGCTACCCAGCACGTGACTCCTGTCTTCAGATGGAATAGGAAGATTTCCATAGCGACAGCCACCAAAGAGCGAGCTGATGAGAAGTCAGTGTAAATAACAGGATGTTTTTTGTTTTGTTATTGTTCCTATGCAGTGAGGGCAACTTGCTTGCATTTCTTATGGATTTTAATGAGGCAATACAATGAACTTAATGATTATATTCATAATAAATGTCTTCATTAGACCATGCTGCAAAGAAGGAACACAGAAACTCAGAAGCATCTGAAATGTCTATCATCAGTTCAAATTTCAAATTGGCATTTTTTATCTTGTCTTAATTATAAATTTATAATTATGCTGCATAAGTAATCATTAAAGGATAAAGAAATACGATTTAATATCCAATTCCTAATATCAATATATAAAACTGAGAGGAACATTGTTTTTGAGAATCTCAAAACTTAGTAGGGAAGAAACACAGCAAATACACTGAATACACTATAACTGGTAGAGTTGTGTTATTTACAGCAGCAGTCTTACTAATAATATAGGAGTCTTACTAATAATATAGGAGACCAGTTTCCTATATCAGCTCTTCCTACTAAACATCCTAAAAAAACCTGGATAAGATGTGAAACAGAAACCTGAACTCATAAGTAAACTCCAGAAAGTAAGGAATTCTTAAGTCAGGAACATATCCAGACAGACAATTGAAAGAATTAAGTTGAGCCCTGCAGCTGAAAACACCTGAGGACAATTGCCAACTACAGGAAATTTACTTTCAGTTTCCATCGACTCATAGGAGTGACAGGAAAGAAAACCCAAGGCCTGTGAAGAGCAGGGAGCTGAACAGATTTCTCTGCTAAAGCAAGGACCTTGAGAAGTATAAAGATCTTTTCCATATAAGGATTATTTAGACTCAGAAACAAAGCCAATGAAATATTTTTCAGCAAACTGAAAGATGAACATTTCCAAACCTTGATAATTAACTCCAAATGAAAAGTGGCCACTGAGAATTAAGAATCATAACAAAGTCCTTACCTAATCTATAATCAAACTACCTGATTCCACAGAAACCCTGTCACCTATTTAAGCAAGTGATCCTGGATTGGAAGTGCTGGGCGAAAGCAAGGGCAAATCCCGCTCCACGACTTTCCCTACCCCATGTCACAGGTCATTCCTAGGAGTGAGAGTCCAAAACGTCAACTCACAAAAAAATTTAAAAAACAAATTAAATTCACAAGGAATAAGAACCAGCATTAAATGAAGCAAATATATTATTAGAGAATCAACAATTTATCAGTTACAAATTGTAATATAACTAATATAGTTAAAGAAATGAAAGTTCTGAAAAATAGTTGAAATAGGGTAGATGGATTTAACAGCACATTATAAAGAAAGATAAGGAATTAGTAAATCAGAAGATGGATCTGAAGAAATTTTCCTGAACCAATATAGAGAGATGTCATGGACGCAAAGAGACATGGATATTGGAGTGAGAAACATACATCTCATCAGCATTCCAAGTGGAGAAAAGGAAGGGGCAGAAGGAATACTAGAATAAATTTAAGCTGAGAATTTTCCAGTTCAATCAAGAGACCAATTCACATTTTTATGAAACCCAATATACTACAAAAAAAAAGGAAAAAAATTCTAAGCACATTATAGTGAAATCATAGGTCAGTAAAGAAAAACAGAGCATCTCATAAGCAAGCAAGCAGAAATGTTACATCACTTTCTAGTAGTGACATAAAAGGAGATGAATTTTCAGGAAAAGCAATGGCAATCAGAATGATATAGCTAAGATATAGAAAGAACATAACTGCAGCCTAGAATTCTACACCCATTAGAAGTATCTCTTCCTAAAGAGAATTATGCTTCATGAAATAAGTCAGAAGGAGGAAGACCAATACTGCAAGATTTCACTTACATGTGTTGTACAGAGAAACCAAACAAATTAACTGAGTCAAACAAAAATAGACTCTTAGTGAATAATATCAATTTAGAGTTTACCAGAAGGGAAGAAGGAGGGAAGGACGGAGGGAGAGAAGAGGCGAAATGCATAAAAGGGGTCAATTATATGGTAAAGGATATAATTGATTTGTTGGTGGGAAGTTAATGTACTATCTACAGATGCTGATTTACAATGAAGCACACCTTAAACCTGAATGTTAGACCCAAAGTTACTTCAATACAGCTTCTGAAAGTACCTCTTAAAATAAGAATAAAACAAAGATATTTTCAGAAAACCTAAAACAGAAAATTTACCAGTAATAGTCTTACAAAAACTTTGTTAAGGATATAACTAAGGTAGAGGAAATTCTTCCCAGATATAATTGCAAGAAGCAAATTAAATGCAAAGAAATGAGTAAATATGTGGCTAAATCTAAACAAATACTTGCCAAAAGCTAATAAAATATGGAGAATAAAAAAATAAAGGTGATTGAATTCTTTCATGGGAGAGTTTAGAAAGAAGCAATAAAAGGTATATAAAACTTAGAACAAATCATGGAACAATGATTAATTCCAGGGAACAAAATTTGTATAAAAATAAACATAATAAGTTATATAGTTCAGCTATGAATTTATGTAGAATAACAAAGCTGTATAATGATTTAATTAATTCCTGTGATATAACTATATTGGTAGAGTAGAAAAAAACATTTAGAAATTGGGTGGTAGTGCAAGAGAGAGGCTTTTATCATCCATAGTAGAAAGCTGATAAATGTTTAAAATGTAATTTTGAATACTAACATATGCATGTTATTAAAAATTATAAAGGCATACAATTAGAGAAACAATGAAAAAGTTTGAAAATGAATCCTTTGGAGAACAAAATTTTATAGATGGAGACAGGAAAAGGGACTTTTTGTATATATTACTTTGATAAAATATATTTAACATGGATGGCCAGCATATAACATTGTTTTATTTATTTTAGATTATGAAATTCATATTCATTTTAGAAAATTTGGGAAGTACAGAGGAGCTAAAAGAAAATGACCCATTGTAAATATGGTTATCTCTCTCACAAGCGTGCTGCACCTGCTGTTTTGCAGCTTCATTACTTACAAACATATGATGATTTTCCCATGACATTTATATATATGCACATATGTAATATATATTACATATCTGAAATAGAAAATGCAAGGAAATCAAAAGAAGAAAATCAACAACTCTCCGTGGTAATGACAAGACCTCGCCTAAAATATAGCATTCAAACTGGGTCTTAAACTATAAGAATAATAAAATAGCCAAGTTCTTACTATGGGTCAATCAGTTAAATGTTTCATGTGCATCATGCATTTAGCTCTCATAATAAATCTGAAAGATAGCTACTATTATCAATTCAATTTTGCATAGTTGGAAACGAAGGCTTAGTGAGATTTTTCCAAAAGGTCATTTGGTTAATATGCAGCAATATTATACAATGATCATGTGGTAAAGAGTATCCTACATGTTGGTCCAGGACAGACCCGGTTACCTAGTCCCCCTGATGCCAAGTTACTAACCTCTTCACCATATTCAGGAGTTGGTGAAGTGAAGAACGCAGGCAGGACAATGAAGACAGAAGCATCATATATTTAACCATCCACAAGCAAGAAGACTTAAGGTTTGGAGTTGAGAAAGACATGTTTTCTGTATGGAAATCACAGTATTTGTAAAAAGAAATTTGAATGAAGAGGTTAAATTGGAGTTACAGTAAAAACACCTGACTAGATAGGACTTCTATCAACAGGCTCTGCTTGTCAAACGGGGACAGCATACCTCCGACCATCACTGTGGAAAAAACTTAGGAAAACAGGGTAAAGAGGACTCAGTTTTGACTCTTGAATAAGTAAATAAAAACATTAATTTTATATGAAAAATGCAAATATATCATGATATAGAATGCAGAACATATGAAGTTTTTGAAGTCAAAGGTAAAGACTCAAAGTTGTTTTGTTTTTTTGGTTTTCTTTTGCTTTTGGCAGACTCATTACAAGTTACTGTATTTCAAAGGTCTGGGTTTGATTCTCTCATCAGAAATCTTTGGCGAGAAGTTTTATGGGCTACTCTATCAGGAACATGAATTTAACTGAGGACAAGACTTATCAGATTTGTTTAATACATTATTTTTCCCCCAGGACATATCATAACATACAACCACAAAAATAATAACAAAAATGTAGTCATGTCTTTCTTTTACTAACTCTAGACTGGAAATATATTAATCTTCACAATGGTATTGTTGGTTAGGAAGAATGTTAGTGAATGTGAAGCCATAGTCAATACAGGGAAATAAGAATCTCTAAGCCTATAAAGCTGAGCTTTATTATTATTATTATTATTATTATTATTATTATTATTATTATTACTACTATTATTCTGCATTCCCACTACCGAAATAACCCACGTGATTGGTAATGAGAACTTTAGACAAAAGTCTTCAAATTAAATGTAGTTCTTTTTTAAACAGAAATTTTGGAAAATATAGATTGTCTGCTATAGTTGACCTTCTAGAAGAAAAAGAAAAGACTAAACCTTAGCAGCTCCTAAATACAACATGGTGCCCAGGACTGGATCTTGGACCAGAGAAAGGACATTAGCTGAAAATCTGTTGAAATTCAAATACAGACCGAAGTTTAGGAAATGGCAACTTACCGGTGTCGGCTTCTTACTCTGACAAACATGCAGAATAACGTCAGCTTAACACCAGGGAACGTCCGTGAGGGACACGGGGCCTCCCTGTGCTACCCGGCACCATCGTTGTGCATCAAAAGTGTTCTCACACAGAGCATTACAAATATTTAAACACCATTGGCCTCAACAGTATGGAAACAGAGATATTGATTTGATGACAAGCCTCTCAATAATCCTTAAGACTTGTAAGGAAAACTTACTATTTCCAAAACTTTGACCATTTTGTTTAGGCTAGATATTCAGAATAAATGCCTTAAGTACACATCAGTAATAAATTTGTTATATTTATTAGATATTTTATCGAGTTCTATCTGGATATTTTAAGTCAGGTATTAATCTTTAAATCCACACTTTTCTGTACTTGCAGTTAAAAATATTTAACTGACTGTCTCCCATAGGTGCCAGTGAGGGTGGGTTTAGCCCTCCCTACTAGCATAAAACATGTAATTAATTACACCAGGACAGTAAAACCATGGGGACAGTGTCCTCTGCCCTGTGATTGTTTTGGTT
>RJWH01010983.1:0-14176 GCA_004363575.1 Solenodon paradoxus | reverse complement strand
ACTATGGTAATCAAGACAGTGTGGTATTAGTGAAACAGACCAATAGATCAGTGGGGGTAGAATAGCACAAAAATAAATCTATACGAATATAGTTAACTGACCTTTGACAAAGGAGCAAAGGGAATAAAAATGAATAAAGATATTCTCTTCAACAAACAGTAGTGGAACCTCAGGACAACCATATGCAAAAAAAAAATGTATCTAGACACAAACCATATGTCCTTCATAAGAATCACTCAAGGGGATCATGGATATAAAGGTAAAATGCAAAACCACAAAACTCCTAGAAGATAATGTAGATAAAAACCTGGATGACCTTCAATATGGTGATTTCTTTTTAGGTATAACATAAAAAATATGATCCATGAAAGAAATAATTGAAAAGCTGGACTTCATGAAAATTTGAAATGTCTATTTTGTGAAAGATGGTATCAAAAGAATTAGAGTACAAGCTAAAGATTGAGAGAAAATATTTTTTCATTTTTCTTCTTTTTTTTAAAGACAAGATGCAGGCAGGAATGAAGACAACTGGGCAGGCAGGAAGAGAGAGGAAGTGCTTATTTACTGTTATTTTGTTGTTCACATTGGTTGTTCCTCCAGACTCCGACTTTTGAACCTGGGACCTTGGGATGTATTTGGGATTGATCCTAGGATGTACTAGACTGATAGGTCACCAAGGCATGGCCAGGAAAATATTTTCAAAAGACAAATCTGATAAAGGACTGTTACCCAAAACATATAAAGAATTCTTTAAAATCACCAATAAGAGAAAAACTGAATTTAAAAATGGACCAAAGACCTCAATGAACACCTAGCAAAAGTATATATGCAGGTATCAAATGGCATATGATGTGAAATATGTTTTCGTCTGCCATCGGAGAAATACAAATTACAACAATAATGAAATACCACTATACATGTATAAGAATGGCCCAAATCAAGGACGTTAATAACATCAGAGTTTGGCGAGGATTTGGAACAACAGAAAGTCTCCTTCATTGCTGGTGGGAATGCTGTTTTGGAAGACAGCTTGATGGTTTGTTATAAAACCAAACAAATTTGGACAGTACAATCCAGCAATACCATGTTCCTTGATGTTTACCTGAAGAAGTTGAAAACTTATGTCCATATTAATAGAGGTTTGTAGTTATCAAAATTCAGAAACAACCACGATATCCTTCAGTAGATGAATATATAAATAAACTGGTGTGTCCAGACAATGAAATAATATTCAGAACTAAAAAAATGAACTATCAAGCTATTGAAAGGCAAGGAGGTATTTTAAATAAATATTAAGTGGAAGAAGCCAATCTGAGATGGTTATATACTATATGATTCAACTAGATGACATTCTGATAAAGACAAAACTATGGAGACAATAGAAAAATCAGATGTTGGGGTAGAAGAGAAGCAAATAGGTAGAGCACAGAGGATTTTTAGGGCACTGGAAATACACTATATTATAATGATACATATGATATTATAATAGGTAAATGTCATTATACATTTGTCAAAGCCCATTTAATATACAACAGTATGATTAAAGCTTTGGGTAAACTATAGACTGTGATTATGATGTACCATATTGGTGAATGATGTTGATAATGGGGAGGTTATGCATGTGTGTGAGAAGAATATATATTGGAAATCTCTATAGTTTCCTGTTTTATTGTAAACCTAAAACTGCTTTAAATTGTCTTTAAAGAAACCTTATACTCAGTATATATCTTCAAAATTAAAATTTAAGTGTTGCTTTAATGATACTCTGTTTTCAAGTTCACTTAATCTATTGAACACATTATCTATATAAAACATTATCTTAGATGATCTAGGAAATATGAAAAGGCTTGGCACATGGTTTCATGCCTCTCAGTTTATCATCTAGTTAAAGAGCTCAGATATATGCATAAAACTACCATATTTGAAGAGGGAAAAGAGGTAAGTAAGTGGGTAAGAAAGGTCAACTGTCTGGTAAAGTATGGAAACTAGAATTTTCATGGTAAGCATAATGTAACATATACAGATGTTGATTTACATAATGTCATAAACCAAAATTACTTTAATAAAAAACTACCATATTAGAGAATGTTTTAAATGTTAATCGTATGATGAAGACATATTCAGGGGAGGAGAGTTCTTGAAGTTGGGCTGTTCAGGAAAGCATTGTAGAAGGTGTAACCTTTGAAAGATGGACCTGGAAAAATGAATAGTATTAAAGTTTTTAGTTATAAGATATGTCAAAAATGAATAGTGTAACACTGTATCCTTAGCATGCTTAATAAATGTTATGTATATAGAGAGAACTTTTATATTTACTTATGCAGTTGAAATTTTTAAATATTGTGTATATAGTTTTATATAGAGATATACAGTTCTAGCAATTGTAGAGAATTTCACTCTATGGCTGTATATGAATTTATTAAACTATTTCTTCATTGGTGGACATTTTAGAATTTGGAGTCTAATACTATTTCAACAGTACTGCTAAAACATGCTTGTACATTTATTTTTGTACTTTTGTGTGGGTTTTTCTGTAGAAAAGAATCCTTTGAAGTGTAATTTCTAGGTCCAAAAGTATGTGTGATTTTTATTTTATTAAGTGGTGTCAAACTGATCCGCAAATAGATTAGAACCTTTATCTTCCCACCAACAGTTTATGCAAGTTACTTTCTATCCAGGTCCTTCTCAACACATTGTATTCTAAGTTTTACTTTTTGACAGTCTGATATATGAAATATATTATCTATTCTTTTTTTCTTAAAGGAAAGATGCAGGCAGAAGTGAAGGTGAGTAGGCAGGCAGGAAAAGAAAGGAGGAGGAAGTATCTTTATTTTTATTTAGTTGTTCACATTGTTTGTTTCCCCACAGGACCTGTTTATTATCTGGCTGATTTCTTTTGTCCTATAGATATTTTAAATGTATGCTGTAAATACGTGCACTCTCAATCAGTAACTCCTTTTGGATGGTGCTTTGAATAGAGGCCTCATGGCAAAGACATATGAGTTAAGAACTGTAGACTGGAGCTTTAACACATGTCTAAAGTTTTTAATTTTTTTTATCATGCTGACAATAAGGAACCACTGTGGGAAAGGGGGAATTGAAGGGTTTCAATAAATTGGATTTGACAATATGGGGGAGTGGCTGCTAGAGGGGAAGAAAGAACAGAATTGGAAAGATCAGATAGGAAGGTAATGCATTACTATACAAGCAGAGTGGGACAAAAATCTCACTTAGGGCAGTTGTGGTGAATTTGGAAAAATTTTAAGAGATTTTCCTTAGGAATCATTGACAGAATTTGATGACTTGCTTGGTTGATAGGGTTACTTATTATTGTGAACTTGAATGTTTGTGATACCATGAAATTAAGTGGAGGCTATCTTTTGATTTGAGATATAAGTGAATTTTCTTTCCTGCTTAGTTCAACTCACCAAACATTTTCTATGAGCTTCTGTATACCAGCTCCTGTGCTTGGAGCTAGAAGTCTACATACACATGGATTCTGTACTCAAGGAATTCACAATCTAATAGAGAAAATAGAGAGATGTCCAAGCCAAATATTACAAGTATAGCAGTAGAAATATGCACAAGATTCAGATGTAATACATTAGAGAGAGAGGAAACTACCTGGGGAAATCAAGTAGAGTGTTGTACAACATGATTACATACATACTACATATGCATGTATTAACAGCTGAGTACAATAACTTTATAAGAAGGTGCAACAAGACATATGACTAAAATGTCAAAAAGATCAGGTTATGGAGGACGTTGTATGCTTTGCCAAGGATCTTGCAACTTGAAACCTTTGAAGGGTTGAAATAGAAAACAACTGATTAGACTATAGTGTAGGAAGATAACTCATCCTTGGAGGGGAATGAGACCAATTAGAAGGCAAATGCAGGAAGTGATGAGGGCCTGACTTTGTGTAGGAGAAGAGACTGGAGTCAATTTGGGAAAGTTTCAGGAAAATCTGAACTATATATAATTTATAGAAGATGCGAATTTCAACTGATTGTTTTTTCCTGAGGCAGTTTTTAATAGGTTTGATAATCCCGTTTCCACTGGAATTCCTAATGGAATGGATGTGTAAAACCGGTAGAATAGGAGCAGGAAGCATTTGATTGTTAATCTTGAGCTTAATTTAGTGGTTCTTCACTTGTTTTCTGCCTCCATGCTGTGATATTGACATCCATCAGTAACATAACTCATTGCCCTGTTGTGATTTTAAACGAGGAGGAGGGGAGTTGGTACAAGGGAAGTTACAGAATTTCCCAGGGAGCTTGTATAGTTTGATAAAGCCCCCTGGGAATTGTATGTACCACTCCTCTGAAACACCCACACCACCCTCCCACCCCTGTTGGAGAATTACTCACATATTTCAGAATGGGTGGGAAAATACAGACACACATACAGCTGGCAAATAAATTCACATTCACACAGAGTGTATATAGACCTTTACTAAAACAGCCCCCAGTTACAGATTAATAGGAAGCAGCATCATTACACTCTAGTTTTCCTCTCTGTGATGCTGTGATTTTTAATGCGTTTCTGATAAGTACAAATAAATTCACTGGGAGAAAGTTAACCCATGCGGAGAGAACCAAGGGGAAAGCATGGAACAAATCCCCAATCTAGATAGAAGAGAATATCAGATGACTAATTACTTTCATGCAGATGTGATTTTGGAGCTGACTGCTGTTGGGAAGCTTCCAGAGTATGGCAAATAAGATAGCAAGTGCAGGATTTGGTAACAGTGTGGGAAGTGTGCTATCTTTAGAGGGTAATGCTATTCACTGAGGTAACACCGACTGTCAGGGAGGCAGCTGGGGGTAGTGGGGGCTAGACATGGCTAAAGGTTGACTTTCTTCCAGGTCCTTCTATCTCCCTCCTGGGGCATTAGCTTCCTGACCTATCTGCCTAGCGTTATGCTCCATGTTACCTTCCCACACTTTCTACACATCAACCATAATTTGCTTTCACTAGAAATGTATTCACACTGGAGTGAAAGCAAGTGATAGTACTGTAGGTTGTATCAACCCTGTAAATATGTAATAACAAATACGGGGAAGGGAATACTCGATATTCGGTAATGCCAATGCGTTCATAGATTGATATCATTTGACACTACTAGGCATTGTCTCCATCCTCATGGAGATGGTACAGGGCCTACTATCTAGCAGGGAGATGGACATTGACCAAACACTTAAGATGAGTCTTATAGGAGAGGCAGTTTAGGCCATATATCTTGAATTATGGGATATTTAGGCAGGAGCAAAAAGTAAATATAATTTGGGTGAGTTTGTTCTTTCAATTTCTTTTCTGATTCAAACATACCCTAAAATTATCAGGGTACTTATGATCAGTCAGCTTATCAGGCTGAATCTCTTTGGGGTCACAACTCCCTATCACATGGCAAGAGAGATTAGTTTTCTGTTGCTTGTTTAGGTTTTCTTGCTGAACATTTCCCTCTGCTAGTGTTTGAGTCATCGTCAACCTGGGAAGGAAAAAACAGTATGTATAAAATATGGATCATATTCTGTAAGATCAAATTATATTCTTAATGTAGAGAATAATAACAAATTTCTTTTAAAGATAACCCATTGAAGGAAAAACATTGAAGACAAAAATGCAGACATGACTCAAACTGCATTTCTGTATGAAACCTCTGGACAGTCCCACTGCTGGAAATGATTTCTCCCCCTCTGCCCTGTCACTTTGTGTTTTTTCAGGCCATTTTAATTCACACATGCCATAGAGGCTTTGCACATGAAGACTCTTGCTGCTTCTTGTACTGAAGGGTCTATTATACACCTTCATCCCTGCTCATTTAAGTACCGCGCTTAGAAAACTCACATTCTCCAGAATCCAATTTGGCAGAAACCCAAGAAGCTCAGGAGGTAATGTGCCTGAGACTGGAGGTCATTTAGAGTTCCATTTCCCAGTAATCTTGTGAAAAAGTGTCAGGTGCAGACTTTTGAAAGGTTTATTTTTTCTCAGGCAGTCCATTCTAGCCTCAGATTCTTTTTCTCATTTACTGTCACAAGGTCAGGATACCCCTGGTGCTACCCCCAATTTATTTATTCTTTATAATAAACCCCTGACTGGAATATTTAGGACTTTAGTCTGCACTTACATTGAGTGTTGCTTTGCATATTGTGAGACTACAATTTCCAAGTTTGAAAATCCTCCAGCATGAGACCTAGCTTAATGTATATTTTTGTGTCCTTATTATTTCCAGCTTCTTTTCTTACTGGTATCAAAAAGGCTATTGAACATAGACAGATGTGGAGTCACATGGTGTTGGTGGGGCTAATGTCTCCATGTGTTTTCTTTGCCCATTTGATGCCAATATACTGGAATGGCAGAATCAGAATTTGGAAGTGGCGATTTCAGTTGCTGCTTCTAAATAGGCCCTTTAGGATGAACAGAATAAAAAGATTTTTTAGTTTCATGACCCAGTGAGACAAGGCTACCTAGGCGTAGGATTAGAATAGGAATCATCAGATTGGCAGCCTCAAAGAGAAATTTGATTCTGGATTAACAATCAAAAGGTTTTCTATATAAGGGATTGTAAGAACGTAAAGAAAGCAAAAGATGGAACATGGAATTTAGAGTAAGACATGGTGAGACATAAGCTTGAAGTCCAGAATCCGAGCAGACAGGCATGATGCAGAGAATACAGCACAACAATCAGCTGTAGAAGAACACACGTAAACCTTCTCATCTGGCTCGGGCAGGGCAAGACTAAGAAGATAGCTAAGATGTGTAAATAGTCAGAAACCTGGTGTACTCTGGAAGCTTAGGTGTTAAGCCCATGCCTGGGGCCTAGTCCACATACAGCCCAAGGACCCAGGTTCACTGTGTGTGTGTGTGTGTGTGTGTGTGTGTGTGTGTGTGTGTGTGTGTGTGATAACTAAAATTAACTAAATAAAAATGTTTCTTCCTCCTTTCATCCTCTCTCTTCCTGCTTGCCTGCTCACTGCCTTCATTCTTTAAAAAAAAAAAGTCAGCTCACCCTGGTGGAGTCCCAGGGATTGGGCTCAGACCACATACATCCCAAGGTCCCAGATTTGTGTCCCAGGGCCAGAGGGAACAACCAAGATCAACAACTAATTAAATCACATGCTTCTTCCTCCTCTCCTTCCTGCCTGCCTGTCTCTGCTCACCTTCATTCCTGCCTATAGCTTTCCTTTACAAAAAAAAGGTCAGAAGCTTAGTGAAAATTGGGTTGGAACGGTGATCCTGATACTAACAACAATAATAGCAACAAATATTTATCAAGTATTTTCTAAGTGTTCACCTGCTTTCATTCATTGCATCCTTACAACAAACTGTTTAGGTACTATTAATATGCCCATCTTTACAAATGGGAAAATGGAATCTCAGAACATTTTAATTTCTTTTCCAAGATCAGTCAGCTAATAAATTTCAAAGCTGAGTCGTATATTCTGCTTTTCCTTGATTGTAATTATATAGGCTGACATTACCCCACAGCACCACCTACCCATACAAAAAAATGAAGATTCTTATGAACAGAAAGAAGTAAACATGGTAAAGTAGTTAGCTTAACTAACACTGTGACTCTCTTTTCTGTTCTCTTTTCTAGATACCTGCCTGAAAAACCATCTTTCAGTTGACTGTCAACTCAGTAGGCAACTTCTGGGAGCCTGCTTCCTGTCTAGTACTACACTGGTCTGTTTAAGGTTGACTTACTCACATGTTCTTATTAAAAAGAAAAACCGTTCAAAATAGTAATATTAACTCCAGTACCTAGCTCTGTGGTATGATTACGTAACATAATTATTACATAATGGAACCATTATTTTTTTCACTTTGTCCTTGACTGATTTTTTGGCATGATTAAAAACAGTATTCTTGGGGCACACCCTTATGGCTGAAGCAGCTGAGATGCTGGTGTGCAGACCACATACATCCCAACGACCCAGGTTCAAGACCCGACGCTGGAGTGAAAAAACCAAAATGAACAACTAAATAAAGATGTTTTTTCTTCCTCTTCCTTCTTTCCTTTCTTAAATGCTTCTTCTTTTTTGAAAAAAACAAAAACCAAACCAATACTCTAGGTGCACCCTGATGGCTTAGACATGACCGCAACCAGGGTGTGGACCACTAAAGCCCAAGGACTTGAGTTTGGCGGGGCGCTGGGGACAACCAACATAAAAATTCTTCCTCCTTTCCCTTCCTTCTCTCTCTTAAAAAACATACAAACAAAACTGAATATCAATACTCTAGTGTTGCTGCTTTCCAGGTCCTATTACTTCTTTATTCTTCCCAGAATCTTCCTCGTTGATCATTTCAGATAAGCCTTCCTTGTCCAAATTGCTACTTTTCAGGCAGTCTGAGGGGTTGCTACTCTTTTGTGTGCTCCTTTGCTTTGTTTCTCTACATTCCATATATGAGTCAGATCATCTGGTATCTGTCTTTCTCCTTCTGATTTATTTCACTTAGCATAATCGTCTCTAATTCTGTCCATGTTGTCTCAGACGACAGGATTTCATCTTTTTAAGCCTGTGTCATTTCTCAAAGTGTATATATGCCACATCTTTACCCATCATCTGACAATATGCATTTAGGTAGTTTCCAATTCTTGGATACTATAAATAATGCTGAAATAAACATAGGGGCACTTAGATCTCTGTGAATTAGTGTTTTTTGTGTTTGGGAGGCAAATATTCAAAAGTGGGATCATGATATCACATGGAATTTCCATTCTCAATTTGTTGCGGAATCTCCATACTGCTTTTTCCATAAAGGTTGTACCAATTTACATTCCCACCAAGAGTGTAAAAGTTTTCTCTGTATCCTCACCAACATTTGTTGTTTCTAGTCTTTTGGATAATAGCCAATCACACGGGTTTGAGGTGATACCTTATTGTTGTCTTGATCATGACAGCTTTTGACTAATTGTGTCTCTCGAATTATCTCGAGTTTCAGATCACTCAGTGTCATTAGTCTCCTGAACATATTCTTTTTTTCCCATTTTCAGTAAGTCTTATATTTCTGCCTCTAACCTTCTGTGTAGCATATCATTTATGCCTTAGTTCCTCATTTTCTCAGACTATAAAATGGGGATAATCACTCTTGTGCCTTTCCAGCCTGGGGCGGGGGGGCGGGTTATGAGGAGGATGAATGTGTTTTGCTTGTGGAGTCCTTTAGGCCTTTGGGAAAAAATGATACTCTACTAATTCAAGGCAGTAATATCGAGAAAGGATGACTCTTAGAAACATATAAATTATTTAGTTTGATCATCTCAATTTAAGTTTACCCAGGGTGTTTTATAGTGTTTGTGCAGATTGTAGAGGCTCCAACAAATCTCTCCAAAACCATTAAAAGGGCTTTCAGGTTTATGTGGATATTAATTTTAGTAAAATATTGGATCTCTCTTTAAGTGGGATCATTAAAATAATTGATTGTTGAGGCACATTACTTTACACAAGTAATATAGAGACATTGACTATTTCTCAGGTTAAAAAAATTACACAGCTTGTGATTGCAAAGTCATAAATGACTTTAAAATGTCATGAGAGAAAATAGTCTTCAGAAGCTGACAGTGCGAGCATGCCTGTCTTTTTGCTTCTATTTGCTATAGAGGGTGGACACAAAACTGCAGTCATCCACTTAAATTAAAAAGAGGTGCTATGCCTTGGTAGTTGAAGGCATTAAGTCTTCGGCGCCAGCTGGTTTAGTCCATGTTAATAAAGTCCAAGGACCTGGGTTTGGGACCCAGGGCTAGTGGGTGGAGGGAACAACCAAAATGAACAGCTAACTGAATAAATGTCTCTTACTCCAATAACTAAAAGCAAAAGGGAAAAAGTTACTGACTAGATCACATATATGAACAAAACTGACATTGGAGGGTGAAATGGAGCCTAAAGGGACTATGTATTCTTGGACATTGTTTTGCCAACCCTATGGAACCGTCAGGAAAAGATATCTGGCAAAGGTTGAGGGATTCTGTATGGATGGTAAAACTTTTCCTGGTCCCTATGATACAACTTTATAAAAAAACCATTTTTTCTCTGTTACTTCCTGTGGCAGAGTATTTTTGCAGGGAAGGGTGGTATGGATAGAAGTGGTTGGGGTACAGAAAGGACATGACCTTGTGTGGGGTACAGAGGAGACATGATCTTGTGTGGCTCTTTTCCATTACTGCGCCAGCTTGAGAATAACACTTTACTTTGCCCAGCTCTCACTAAATGCTGTACTTGACTGAGCACTTAAAATCAGGCACAATCTCTATAACCCACACAGAGCTGGTAGGCAATCATTGCACTCAAATCTGTACTATTTCCTCTCTTGACTTCCCCTTGAACTTTCTGTGCCTTCCTCCATTCACTTTCACTTTGTGGATTTAAATTTCTTCTCATTTAGAGGTTTTTATTGAAATCAATGTCCCTTCAAAATGTTGAAAGGAAAAGATGAATTTTAACTATACAAGTAAATAGCCAATCACTGATACATCAGACAACATCCCATCATCCACTCAGGAACCTCTGAAAAGGAGGATTACTTCTATTTCACATAATGGCTGACTTGATTAAAATATTTAGCATTTTTTTTATTCAAATACAGTACCATCATAAAATGTTATCATGAATATTTACATACTCATCAAGATGAAAAGGGGCTTTCCAGATTTTTCTGTTGGGTTTTGTTTGAATCCTTTGCTTACTGAAACAGAGTTGTTTGCCTGCACTGCTCTTTCCTTCCAGCATCTATGCAAAATTATGACAAGAAGGAAATAGTTAAATTCTTTTGCAGAACATAAAGTATGAATACTATAGGCCCTACATCTGTCATCTTCGAATAGTAAAACTACTAGCAGTATGAACGCTTGGCAGAATACATGATTCAGCTCATATCCCCAGGGTGGGTATTTGAATAATTGATTAAAAGCAGATAGCGTGGTATAGTGGAAAGGGTATAGCATGCTACACCAGAATACCTGTCTAGTATATACTAATTAATCACTGTGTCCAAAGCCAATGTATTGATGGAGAGGAAATTTTCTTCTCACCCCTCTGGGTTCTTCTTGGGCTGGTCAAGCAATCTAATGAGCATCAGACAGCTTAGTAGGAGAAAAGAAGAAATTTAATTAAATGTGGAGCATCTACAGGGCTATATATTCCAAAATAAATGGGGGGAAAATGAGGGTATATAGATCTTGAGCTAAGGAATAGGATGGGGCTTCAAGGAGAGAGGAGGGGGACTCACATGGTTGACACCAGATGCTCTGGAATTACATGTTTGTCCTGCCACATAGACTAGGTTTCTCTATGGAAAGATTATTTCAGAAGGTAACCCTAAATCTGGGTAGTCCCCCAAATCTCATTGTTCTAGGTAGTTAAGGAAATGGTGTAAAAATTTCTCTTGAGACTGCAGGGTCTCAATTGTCCTTAGCTTGAAATAATCCACGGGCTAATGTGACATGTCTTGGGAAGGCCTATTCTGAACATCTTAGGGAGACCTGTCCTTCAGCAGTGAAACTGAAACTCAGACCTAGGTCTGTCTGAATTCTATCTATTCAAGCTAACAGAGATATAACATCTTCTAATAACTCCCATATTTTATTAAGCATTTACCATGTGTGAGACACTGTACTGTACATTCATTATCACATTTAACATGTTCTAGCCTAGGAAATTGAAATGTCTTTGATTTCTGTGTGGTTTTGCACAAGATACTTCATTTCTTGGGGCTTGAATTGCCTTTTCTTGCCCCAGGCTTTCTAATTCTTTACTGTCCACAAAAGGACAGTTAGGTAGTACCTATGAGAACTCATGTCAGTACTGAGTTCTTATCCTCAGAACCCTTGATCCACAAGGCCCCCTACTTCCCCAGTTCCTTTTTGCCTTTTAATCTCCCTGTTGGCATTTATAGCTGCTCCACTGTTTCTATTTTCCATGGTCCCCACCATTGCCTTCCCAAGAACCTCCTTTCCATTCTTATTCTCTCTCTTGTCTATGTCTCCTCTTTTATCAGTGATCAGATATGCTTGTATATTCCTTCTTTAAAAAACTTTTACAAAATGTCTGCCTCACACGTCTATGTTCTTTCTCTACTTAAAAATCAAAAAACTTTGAATGAATTGTCTTCACTCATCATCTCTATTTTTTTCACCTCCCAGTCACTATCGATCTTACTATGATCTGGCTTTTGTGGTGACTACTGCTCCTTCTCTCCATATTAATTTCCTCTGACTGCTGTAATAAATTACCACAACTTTAATGACTTAAAAACAGGATATATTTATTATCTATGGGTCCACAGAAGTCTGACATGGTCTTACCGGCTTAAAAATAAGATGTGGACAGGGCTGTATAACTTTCTGAAAGCTCTAGGGGAGAATTCTTTTCTTAACTTTTTCTAGCTTATAAAGGCTGCCCACATACCTTAGTTTATGGATCCCCTTTCTCCATTTACAAAGTCAGCAATGTTGGCTAATATTTTCTGGTTCCCTCTTCCATAGTTACATCTTCCTCTGACTACAGCCAGGAACAATTACCCAGAAGATTAGATTGGGCTCACTGAGGTGTGCTCTGGTGGAGTATAGGTTTGCTCTGTCACCCTTGGCCAGCGCAATCCACATACATCCCAGGGACCTGGGTTTACGTCCTGGGGCCAGGAGAACAGCCAAGATGGACAGTAAATAAAAATAAATAAAATGCTCCCTCCTTTCTTTTCCTGCTTGCCTGCCTCTATTTGCCATAATTCCTCTTGCACCTTTCCTTTAAAAAAAATTGGGCTCACCTAGATAATCCATGATAATTTCCTCATCTCAGATTACTTAATGACATCCGCAAAGTCTCCTTCCTGTAACTTCACAGATTATCAGTCTCCAGGGATTAAGACTTGGAGGACATTATTCTACCAGACCCCACAAATATTCTAAAATCACCAAAAATCTCATTGTTGTGAATTCCAATGAGTACTTTTCAGTATTTGTTTTATTGTACTTCTTGGCTGGATTTGAGTGTTGTCAAGCTCTTCTTTCTTAACTCTCCATTTCTCCTGTTTTATGATCAGTCCTTTCTGTCTTTTTGGCCTTCCTCTTGTCCTTTTAAACATTGAGGTTCTCCAGAATTCAATCTTCAACACCAATTCTCTTCCATTTGCACAAAGTCTTCTGTTCTTTTGTTCATCTGCATGACCGAAACTGAAGTTCTATACACTGATGACCATATCCCATAGCCTTTCTCTTGAGTTTAGACCTAAATGTCTGACTGCTTGCAATCAAATATTTTAAAATTTGAATTTTTTCAGCTTTATTTTTTCAGCTTAACTGAGATATATTTGACAAATAAAAATGTATACATTTAAAGTGTATACCTTGATGTTTTGATATATGCACACATTGTGAAACAATTATACTCAGGCTAAATAACAAGTCTAATACCTTACATAGTTACATTTTGGGGAGCATATGGTGAAAGCACTGAAGATGATCTATCTTAGAAAATTTCAAGTTTAAAATACAGTGCTGTTAATTCAGTCTCTATGCCCTATGCTAGATGTCCAGAACTTCATCTTGCTTAGTTGAAATTTTGTACACTTTTGCCAACATCTCATCACCCACCACCTTTCCTCCTGACAATCACTATTCTACTATGTGCTTTTATAAGTTTGACTATTGTATATTCCACATATAAGTAAATCAAGTGATATTTATCTTTCTGTGTTCGGCTTATTTCATGTAGCATGCTAATAATAAAAACAGTATGATACTGCATTAAAGCAGGCATAGACCAATGGAATATCATAGAGTCCAGGAAAAAATACACACATTTATAGTCTATTGGTCTTCAGCAAGGGTGCTAAGAACACATGATGAAGAAAGAATAGTTTCTTCAATAAATGGTGTTGGGAAAGCTAGATATCCACATGCAGAGAAATGAAACTGGACCCATCTCACACGAAATATAAAAATCAACTCAAAATGAAATATAGACTTGAATGTAAGACCTAAAAATGTTGAAAGTACTAAAAGAAAACATAGGAAGACAGCGTCTTGATTTTGGCCTTAGCAATGAATTTTTTTTGTCGTGACACCAAAAACACACACATGGGATTCCATCAAACTAAAAGGATTCTATATAGTAAGGGAAAAAAATCATCAGAGTGAAAAGATGAGCTTTCGAACAGGAGAAGTATTTGCAAA
>RJWH01010982.1:0-14189 GCA_004363575.1 Solenodon paradoxus | reverse complement strand
GGAGGAAGAGGAGGACCAGGAGGGGGAAGAGGAGGAGAAATTGGAGGAAAAAGAGTAGGAGGAGGAGGAAGAGCAGGAGAAGGAAGAAGAGAAAGAGCAGGAGGAAGAGGAAGAAGAATTGGAGGAGGAGGAGGAGGAAGAGGAAGAGCAGGAGGAGGAAGAGGAGGAAGAAGAGAAAGTTGGAGGAAGAAGAGAAAGTTGGAAGAGTTGGAGGAAGAAGAGGAGAAGGAAGAAGAGGAAGAGCAGGAGGAAGAGGAAGAAGAATTGGAGGAGGAGGAGGAAGAGGAAGAGCAGGAGGAGGAAGAGGAGGAAGAAGAGAAAGTGGAAGAGGAAGAGTTGGAGGAAGAAGAGGAGAAGGAAGAAGAGGAAGAGCAGGAGGAGCAGGAGGAGACGATAAGTGTTTTGAAAGTCTTCTGTACACAGTAAAGTTCATCCTAAAAGGATTATGATAGTAAACTTGCAAAAATTCCCAGTCCCCTTGACAGGAAAGTTGTGGGGTGGGTGAGGGGCACAGAGGCAAAGACAGTGGAAATGTAATTCCTCGAGGGTCTTCCTCTTTGGCCAAACTCATTCATGGCGAACAGCATAGTCAATGAGCTTCACAAAACCTTTTCATCACCCACACGGAGGCTTCCTGCCACTCAACTGGCAGAAGGCGGGAAGGAATAAAGCAAATGAAATGAAACAGGTAAGTGGTGCAAGACTTCGATACGTAGCTGGTGGGCTGACGAACCAGGTTTTAAAAGCTGAGCCCGCCTCACTGGCTCACCGCGGACTGTGAAATGGCCGGAGGCGCGACTGGCGTAGGGACAGAGGGGAGACCTGGCCTGAAACCTCGAGCATCTGATTCTGGTTTGCAGTCCCCGCAGAAACCCACTGGGAGATGCACGGTCCCCTTGCATCCCACGTGCTGGGACGTTCCAGTCTCCGAGCCAGGAATGGCAGCTAGAAAGCCAGGCATGGCTGCCTGCCTTCTGTACCTGCCTCGGATCCCTCAAGGCCATCTCTGAGGCTTGATTTGCTTTCATACGGCTAAGATCTGTGGCTGGGGTTGAAACAAGAGCTTTTCCACAAGCTGCTGCAGGGTTTTCATCCCAGAACCAGCAGGCCCCAGAGTCCTTGGTGCTCCGACAGGATGTGTTCAAACGTTTCGTAACTCAGCGCGGCCCTGAAAGGCCCCTGAGCAGAGAAGCATGACCCGGAGCCCAACAAAACCAGGGTGTCAGTAAGAGAATCCCAGGGCAAAGGCTCCAAATAAAACAGCACTGCCCCGCAGTGACGGATCAAACACCAGAGCCTCGGTGTTTTCCAAACCACTTCTCCGGAAAGCACCCTTTGTGCTGACCGCCCTGGGCGTGGCGGGGCGCGGGCCCTGCAGTGCACTGGAGCCTGGCGCTGCTGTGCACGCCTGCACTTAGCGCCCCTGGGTGCTGGGGGCAGAGTAGCCATCTGCGCCGCTTGCCGCGTCCCTGTTCTAAACGCTGCACAGCTCTTCCAACAGCTGAGAGTTCAGCGTCCAGCGTCGGCTCCCCGCCTGGTGCCCCCAGGCTCGCTCCTTGCTCTCTGAGAGCCCCGAGGGTCCCGAGTGATCTTGTGTCTCATGTGCCAAAGGGTGAAAGACGTTTTTTGGCCAGAAAAAAAAAGACAATCTGGCTGCGGAACAGGCAGAGGGAGTTTGAGGATACTTGAGTTTGCTTTTGTGTGTGTGTGTGTGGAGACAGAGTAACTGCAGGAAACTTTACTGCGCTCACCCTGAGCTCTAAAGAAATCACAGCGACCCCAGAGCACACCGGCCAGATCCTTATCTCCCAGAAGAGGGAGGCGCAACTTCTCTTCCTTCAGCTCCCCCTAACTCAGAGTGGCCTGCGCCGTGAAACAGACTAAGTCTGTAATTTAGCCTTTCTCTTTAGTCCTAAGAAGAATAAAAATAAAGTGGCTTCTAGAGCTTGCCTTGAAGAGTGAAGGTCAAAGCGCATCTTTCACATTCGTTTTTTATAAATAACCACTTCTGAAAGGCAATGCAAGATCTCCTCCAGGAGACGTTCCCGGGCCAAAGGGAGAGAATAGGAAATCCACTGGAAGACCGATGGCTTCCTAAATGTCAAAGAAACGCAACAACAACCTAGAGAGTTCTGGAAAATACCGTGAATGCAGCGCATCCAGTGCCTTCAGAGAACATCCAACCAGAAGCCCTCTTCTCACTCATCTCGCGCCCCCGTTTTATTCCAGGTGGAAAACAGCCAGGCAGAGTGAAAATAAGTGGTGCCCCTTCACTCGCCTGGATGTCCCAGGAGACAGTGCGCACGATTTTACCTGGATGGCTCACCAATCTGGGTTAATCTGTAATCCCCCACTTAACTGAGGGCTGGGCGGTGGGAGAGGACTCGACTCCTTCTTAAGCAAATCCACCAAGCGCTCATCACTTGGAAGGCGTTCAGGTCACTCTGTAACGTGCCAGGCATGTCGCGACCCCCACACTTGCGTGGACAAAGGCAAGACCAGAGCCAAAGCAGCAAGGTGGTGCCAAGAGTCAGTCACCACGCATGTGCCTGTCCAAGGTCAGCAGGCTGCAGACTTGAGTTACGTCCTGGTCATCAGTCATGTCCGGTGTAACCCGAGGACTCCCTGAGACAGCTCATAAAGCCATTGAAATGCGACTGTTTGTGAAGGTCGATCTAAGAGCACTGATTACAGCCCTGGAGTTGACACACGTAATTAGGTTAGAAAAGCTCTCTAAGTGAAACGGAAGACAGAATCTTATAGAACCAGATGTTTATCCAACTATTGCTGTTGGGTGAGTGCCATGGGGCCACGACTGCGAGACCCCCCACTCCTGGAACACCCATTTTCTTCTCGCGCCTAATTATAACTCAGGGGCTGCTGTTTCGTGGAAAACCATCGCCCGGCCTGGGACCAGTCAACTGTGGCATGAGATGCCACGCTGGCCGGCCGTCCCATTCTGGACATAACAGCAGAAGGACCTGCTGTGGCCAGAGGATGGCGATCTTCCCGGCGGAAGGACATGGCGGTCCCCCAAAACTCCAAGATGCGTGCCTGCTCCGATCACACAGTTACAGAACAGGTGGGGAAAGGCAGGACCATCAACTGGGGAAATGGGACAAGCCCCAGGTCAAGAGGCTGGGACCGTGGGCCCCTCTCTTCCCACACCGAGGGGGGATCAGAAGGGAGTGGTGAGTGGTCGCCACACTGACCACAGAGGGAGACACCTTCCCCTCAGCTTCCCACCACCACGAGCAGCTTCTTTTCTGGGCGCAGCGGAGATTCTTTCCTTCACCAAGGGGTGCACATGCCTGGCGGGGCCCATGGACCAGGAGGCTTGTCCCAGGGGCCATCCAAGGAGGTAGGTGGCGCAGCTGGCGCCACGTCCTGATAGCAGCCTAGTCACCAAGCAGGTGCTAGACCTCTCTGCAGGGTCCATCGCGGCCAGACGGAGAGACAGCTGGGTGCAGGGCTGTCGCTTTTACACAGAGATGCCATGTGTATACATCAGAAAGAGCTCTGGATATGAAACAAGGACTTCACTGCACACTGGTCTCATGATGGGGACCCCACGGTCACAAGGGACGTGATGACCAGGTCCCAGGAGGACAACAGGCACTAAAAGCAGGTTCGAGCACGATGCGTCTGTGTGTGGACGGGCTTGGTAAACTGCAGAGGGCAGTGCCAATCTTAGGTAGACTGGACGGTGCCTTCCACTTCCACACGACAGTCCCCTGTTCTCCTAAAAGGACAGAAACATTTCTACCAGGGATAACTGAGGTCATGTGGTCACCACATGTGCTTCCAGATGAGCTGATGTTTGGTTCATGTGATTTTTCTAAAAGAAGGAATAAGCGAGACTGTCTCTCTGGGAGCCCAGCCTGGAGCCCAGCTCAGTGGGTCAGAACCACCCATGGTCCCCGATGTGAGAGCTGCGGGATGCGGACGAGAGGGGGAGGGCGGCTTCCTTCTGCTGCGGCCGGAAGCCACAGTGCGGAGCGCTGCGGGCGTTCCTTGCGGATAAGTCGCCTTCCTCCAAGGGCGGAGACAGCCAGGGCTTCAGAAAGTGTCCGTCACTCTTGGCCAGGAACGCAGGTCAGGAGAATTTTCAGCAGGAAAGCCCATCGCATGATGGACCCAAGTAAAGACTCTACATCCCGAAGTGACATGCGCACTTACCTTCACCTCCAGCCCATCCCAGCTTTCTGCCCCCCACGCCCCGAAGGTGCTTTCCCAAGAAGAAAGACAAAGTAAAATGCTGTCTTTTTTCAGACGATTTTCAGCAGACTGTTAGCAAAAATAGACACCATGATTACACTGCCAACAAAGGAAATGGAGTCGATTCATTCTTTCACCTGACTCACATTTAAACAAGCCGTGCTCTAAACCACTCTCTAAGAATAATACAATCCTGTCGGGTGTCTTCTCGGGTCAATAAAAACTAGCAGCAATCAAAGCAAAAGGAAAAATCGACATCGTTGTAGCAGAAACTCGTCTGTAGCCGGTTCCACAGCCTTAGAAACAGGCTCGCTGGGAGGCGGGGCAACCCCGAGTCCACTTGCCTGTGCTCAGGAGGCGTGGGCAGCGCGGGTGTGGACGCCTGGCTCGGCTCCTCTGTGGGGCAGGGCAGTCTCAGGGCAGCTGGATGGGACCGGGTTCTCTGGATTCTTTCTGGAATCTGAGGAAGGAGACTCCTCTTTCCGGGAGCTGCCCCTGGAACCTGCCGTCAGACGGGAAGACATGAGCTCATGGGCCCTGGGCCATCGTCCCTCCAGGCAGCTGGGGGCGGATCAAAGTCACCCCTCCCGGTGCCACTGAGGGGCCGCTGCGTGGAGGTGGCTGACCCGGTGCCGTCACCCCGGCCTCTCTGGCAACGTCAGGACCTACGGATGCCTGGGGAGCCTGTAAAATCCTTCCTTGGTCTTTTGGTTAAACACTCTGTTTTGTTTTCTTTTTTGTCCAATTTATGGATAAAAGCTTGACGTACATCAGCACCTTTAAGGTGTGGCCTGAGTGCGATGTCCATATATTGTAAAATGCTCCCGAAGACGGCTTTCACCAGCACCCAGCTTCTCTTCAAGTTACAATAAAGAGAAGGAAAGAAAACTGTTCTCGTGATGAGACTCCTGGGGCGGCGCTCTCATCCTAGGGGTGACCTCACGCCCCAGAGCTCTCAACTGCTGCCAGGAGCCTCCCCTCATTAAACGCAAGGTGCTCGAATAACAGCCAGCGACTTTCACATTGTTTTTCCTTGCACGAATATTGCTTGTCTTTGTAGGTGACACATGGGGCTGATCTGGTCATTTGCTTCATTTTTTAAAATTTATTGTTATTGTAATCATTATTCTACACATTAAAATGACCTTGCATGCACAGGTCCCCCTTCCTGTCACCGCACCCTGCCCTCCACCACGTCACCAGTGTCCTTCCCCAGCGTCCGGGGGTGTCCTCCACCATGTGCCCCTGCCCTCCCCAGTCCCTGCTGGTCACCTCAGTTCTGTTGCAACTGTCCAAGGGTTGATTCTGCTTTGTCTGTTCCTTTGCTTTGTTTATATTCCACCTGTGAGTGAGGTCATCTGGTCTCTGTCTTTCTTCTTCTGATCTCTGTCTTTCTTCTTCTGACTTGTTTCACTGAGCCTCATCCCCTCTAGATCCCTCCACGTTGATTCACAGACAGGGTTTCTTCTCTTCTAAGGGCTGTGGAGTGTCCCACACTGTATATGGACCACATCTTCTCTGTCCATCATCTGATGTCATCTGCTTTAGAGATTGTCCCGGCCTGGACAGGAAAACGCTCCACATCAGACACGTGGGGACATCCTTGTCCTTGAAGCTGGCTGGAAGGATGAGCTAGTTCCCCTGGGAGGAGGGCCTCCGCCCGAGAGAAGCGTGCAAATCACATAGGTGGTCATGAACATGTATGCACATCAACAAGCAACGCTCAAAATTCAACACAATCAAAAACACGATTTTTAAAAAAGGACAAAATTGGAACAGACCTTTCACCCCAAGAAGAAACACCGACATCACATGAGCCATGCACAGATGTTCGGTGTCATTACTCAGAAAGGCAGGACAGACCCGCGGCAGGAGGGAGGCTGCAGGGTGGGGCCGGGGCTGGATGGAGGGAGTTGGCTGGGGTGTGGCGGGAAGGGCAGAGTGCAGTCATTCACAGAACACCTGCGAGCCTGCGTCCCCACGAAGGCGGGCGTAAACCAACGTCACCATAACACACAAAGAAATTTAAGACAACATAGTCACCATCGGGATAGCGTGTGCGTTTTAAACTCTATGCATGTGTTGTTTGACATGACTGTGTTTAAAGATAATTAGCATTTCCCATGAAAAATAACCTGTAAGCTTCACTTTGGTGAAAGGGTGTCAGCGGCTGCGGGGTCGGCCTAGTTGCTGGCTTTGTGCCTCCGCGGCGTCTTAGCTGTTTCCGCTCTTGCGCTGCGTGGGGGTGATTTTCGCTCCCTCCTGGATGCTTGCTCGTCTTTCAGACAAGCGAGGCGGCACACGCGAGATGGTTTAGCGACACTCTGAAGGCAGGCCAGGTCTTTGCAGATAATTAACCGGACTTAAGAAAACTTTTCTCAAAGGCCTCTGAGAAGCAGGAAAGCTCCTGAAGGGGCCGCTTGCGCCCCCTCAGCCACAGACAGGCCCCCGGGAGGACGGCGGGTTAATGTTTGCCCGGGGCTGGAGGGCGTGTGTGCCGAACATCAGCCCTGAGCACGGACGGGGACTAGAAGCCATTCCCAGCTCGTCAGTTAGCAGCTATTAGTGTGGAAACCCCTGCTGGACACTTAGTCTTTTTAGCTGATGACCCTCCTCTCCCAACACCGTGAAGATGAAACGCGCTCATCAGCGCGCACAGAGGACGCGGTCCCAGGGGAAAGGGGTGGCACGGCTGTGTGATCGGCTTTCTTCTGCTTATTCTAGTAACGTAGCTCTACGACATCAAAAGTCACCATAAAAGCACATTACACACTCACTAGAATGATATTTTTTCTTTTTTAAGGAAAGGTGCAGGCAGGAGTGAAGGCAAGAAGAGTGAGGAGGAAGAAACGCTTTATTTTTAGTTGCTTGTCTTCATTGTTCCTCAGGCCCTGGGACCCCAGGGATGTCCGCCGAGTGTACTCAGCTGCAGGCAGCCGACCTAACCGCTGCTCCACCAGGGTGCGCCCTACGGTTCTTTTAAACTCAATACTAAGGGCTCGCAGGGATCTGGAGGTGGGGCCTCCTGCGTCACATGGAGACGCAGACAGCGAACCTCTAAAGCAGTTTGACGGTGTCCAATGGCGCGCGGTACACCGACTGCGCACCCCAGCCGGCCACTCCTCCCCACTTACCCGAGAAAAATGAAATGCATGCCCCCCGCAAAAACCCTGTGCAGGAGCAGGCGTGACAGCTTTATTCAGAGTTGACCGAAATGAGAAACACGCGAAATTCCCTCCAGCCGGGGAGGCGATGGCGTAAGTGTCTGCGAGGGAGGATGAATGGTTGCCACGGGCAGATCAGACGTGAACCCCAAACGCTTTGTGCTGGGTGAGAAGTCAGACTCCAAACGCTGGCTGCCGCAGGCTTCCGTCTGACCTGGCCGCAGTCAGATTCCAGGGGCAGAGAGCAAAGCGGTCCTGCTCCAGCGGGTGGCTGCAGGAACCTGGGGACGGGGGGCTGCTCTGCGTCCGGTCACAATGGTGGTTACACGACGCATGGATCTGCCAAACCCACAGACCTGTACACCAAAGGAGCGAATTTTATGTTATACAAATTAAAAATCACCTTTCAAAGGTCGTATCCACATAGGCCTCCACCCACTTGGGTTCTCATCCGTGCTGACCAGGGGTCTCTGCTGAGACGGACTCGCTGGTTCAGGGCGGGGGCAAAGGCGATGGAGTCCGTCCCAGGCTCTCAGCTCCCTGTCTGGGGTAAGGGTGTGCGAACCTCAGCCCCCGGCCAGTCCAGCCACCACAGGTTTCTGTAAATAGACTTTTCCTGGAACACAGTCAGGCCCATCCGTCTCTGAGTGGAGTGGTTGTCACAGAAAACCTACTCACTCCCCAACCCTGACAGAAAACGTGTGCCAGCCCCTGCTGCCATGGCTCTAAAGCTTTATTTGGCCTCAGTGTCTTTTTGGAGGCTCTGAACCTCAGCTTCTTTCTATCCAGAGAATTTCTATTTGCGTACGTGTCTGGAGCAAGCCCGACAGTCTGCAGGTTTCCAGATGATTCTGAAGCAAGTGGTTCTGGGCCACACTTAGGAAACGCTGTTTAGGAAATGCAGACACACAGCAGCGGCGTGAAATGGCATGGATCACGCTTTCGGGTATGAGCAGGGCTCAACGACAACCCAGGCGTGAAACTCCAGCTGGACCGCCGGCCGTCGGAGAAGTTGCTCTCACTATTTGAAGGTGCCACCCTCTGGGTGAAACAATATTTTGAAAACAGATGTTTCAGAAGAATTATGGGCAAGGGGTTATGTTACTCACCTTATCACCATTATGAATACATATAAAACCGTTCAACAATGCAGTCACTAAATCACACATTTTTCTCGGTTCCAGCCCGCACCGGGGGTTCGCCAGCCTGGCAAGACGGCCCCTCTGCAGGGAGGCCCAAGCTGACTCCGTGTGGCCTCCTGAGGCATGGGGGCCTTGTGGGGAGCCGTGGGAGTGGGCGGGGCCTGTGCGAAGAAAGGGGGTGTGTGGGAAGAGGCTTGCTCACCGGACAGTCCGCCCCCACCCCCTCCCACAGGCTCTGCGTCCACACCTGCCGGCTTCATTCTTCTCTTGCAGAGCACAAAGGGCATTCCCAGCTGGGCTCTGATGTCCCACACTCTTGCAGAATGTAGAAGGATGAATAAAATTAAAGCTCTCAGCCAAGAGAGGTCACCTTCAGGACCACAGTGAAACACTAAGTTACGAAACACTAATCTTAGCGAAATGCCCAACCTGGTCAGGGGTGGGGGTGAGCCAGCAAGGGGGAGAGTGTGAAGGAGAGGCACTGAGTTCCCTCCCAGCCTGTGTCCAGGAGCCACGGGGTGGGGGACGTGCATTCCTTGCCCCCACTGACCTCAGATGCCAACTTGGGTTGTTGGTTTTGGGACTCTGCCCCGAGCCCGCAGCCACCCAGTGACTCCCCTCAGCGTGACGATTCTCAGAGTAACTATTTCAGGGCATTGCAAGACGGGACCGTAACGGCTTTAATTAGCAACTAGATGATGTCACGACGAGAAAGATTTTATTTTGAGTGTGAGGCTCCAGGGATGCAAAGTGAAATTATTTTTGTTCTCTCCAAGAGTCCCCTCGGGGCTCACAAACGGGACGTGTGAACTACGTCCAGCCAGCAAACGCAAACCAGGGAGGCAGCCCTGCTTGACTCAGCGTGGACTCCACGTCCGAAGCCACGGCGACCGCCCCGCGCTTAGTCGGGGATCGATGTCTGTCTTCCGTCCCTGTTTTCCCTCCTGGTTATTATCTGACAAAAGTGAACGTCCAGCAGGTGTCCCGTCTGACCTTTCCCATCCGAGCGCACGACCGGAGCATTCCTCCGCGATGGACGGAAGCGGCGATGAAGGCAGGCTCGTAATGGATGCAGAGGCTCAGAAGACCGATGCTTGGCTGGAATGAAAAGAATCCCCCCGCTCCGTGGACGGCGGGATCACCGTGAGGATAACCCCGACTGTCCCGTGGAAAACAAGTTTTCCTACACCGTGGCAAAGAAGCTGGAGAAGGGGAAACCCTGGCATTTCCTCCTGACTGAGGGCCTTGGAAGGCTCGGACATGAGACGAAGAGAGGCGGTCAGAGCCCTCGCCCCGGGAAGCCATGCGCTACCGTCTCTTGTATCTCCTCAGACATCGTATTTTACACACAGCTGTGTTACCAAAAGCAAAAGTAAAAGAAAACTCAGTCTCAGAGAATGTCCAACACCACAGGCTGGGGTGAAACAGTGACAAAACGATCGGTGCGCCTCTAGACATGCGACCTGCGCCCCAGGTCGCACTGAGAGCCTCAGGGAGAAGTGACACGGGATTCGTCAGGAGAGGTTACTCTCGGAGCAGCGTCGATACTTCATTAGCCATCTTGATGCACCGACAACCTTGAACTGAGAAGGAAAAGCTGTCATCAGCCTATGCTGCAAAATAACCCATGTCTCAAAGTTCACACACACAGGATGAGAAAAATCGTCCACACTCTCATCTTTGCAATAAAAAGTGGCTCAGACCATCTTTAAAGCCAACCTGGCAGCGGACCCCAGAACACAATCCAAGGGAGCGAGTATATCCAGGCTGTGTGACCGGCCGGCCACAGGGCAGCCTGGGCCTGGGGAGGAGGCATCAGCCAGCAGCCCGGGCCCGGGAGCCGGGATGGGAGCCGGGATGGGAGCCGGCAGAGGACATGGCCGCCGCAGGGAGTCGGGACAGTGACCTCGAGCACCGCGAAGGGCCCCTCACTATGGTGTGTGGACACGCAGAGCTGACAAGACACTGGTGACTGCGGACAGGCTAGCAGAGGGCAGCTTCCAGACAGACAGACAGGCAGGCAGGCATCAGGCCAATGGACCTGGCAGGCCTGGGGGAGCCCACGCTGGCCTCTGTGCTGCTGCCTGGGTCCTAGCTGCGTCCTCTGTCCTCTGCCAGGAGTCCTGCCTCTGTCCCGGTTCCGTCGCCGTGTCTGTGTCTGTGTGCGGTGCATGGTGTGTTCACCTGCGCGGTGGCGCGTTAGGCTCCGGTGCACACGTGCGGTGGGGGAGGTGTCCACGCTGCAGCACGTCCTGGCAGACGTGACAAGGCGCCACACCAGTGGCCTCACGCCGGCGGGCTCGCCTCCGGAGATGCAGGTCCCAGGGCGGCGCACTCGTGTCCCGGGTCGGGCAGCTCCTCGCCGCCTGCTCCGCCGGCTCCAGGTGCCCCTCAGCTATGGCCTCGTCACCCGTCTCCGCCTCCCTCAGTGTCCCCAGGTGTCTCACAGAAGGACCTGGTCATTGGCTTTGGGCCCAGGATAGTCTAGGACGGTCTCCACACCTCACGGTCCCTCACTGACCACAGCTCCAAAGACGCTTTAGACTTTTAAAATTCCTTCACGTATTACAGTTCAGGTCCCAGGGACCCAGGGGGTGGCGGGGGACGGACACATCCTTCATCCCCTGGGTCCGCTCTGTGCCCCCGTCTCGGCGAGGCCCACGGGCTGAACCTGGGTCCAGAGCGAGGAGAAAAGAGGGCCCTGGGGCCCCGGGGGTGGGGGCATCATTCAAAAAACCCAGGGGCTGAGAGATGCCCTCCAGGGGCCGCGGGAGCTCAGGACACAGGACCCCAGGCAAGGCCGGGTCCCCGCCAGCACACAGCAGAGGGATAGTGGGGCCCCGCCCAGAGGGGCCCGGAGAGACCACAGCACCGGGCAGGGGAGGGGACGGCAGGGGACGGCAGGTGCCAGCGAGACGTGTGGATTCCTGCTGATGGAGCCACATGCAAGGACCTCCTGCAACTGGCCTCCAAGTGTCCGGCCAAGCGCGCTGTGTGACAAGCCCAGGGCGCTGTGGGTCCAGCTGAGGCCTTTTCTTGGAAGGGGCTGGGTTCAGGTCCCCGGGTCAGGCGTGACTCAGTGCAGCAGCAGCCGCTGGCAGCGCCCTCCCAGCAAACAGGCGGCCCGGGGGCCGCCCCGTTTGTCATCCCGCCGGCACGCTTCCTTCACCGCCCCACTCAGGATGCACTGACCCTCCCGAAGGCCCGGGGGCAGCCAGCGAGCAAGAAAACATTCCTTCCCGGGCAGGGGCGGCTGCGGTCGGGAGAGGCCCAGACGTGAGCGGGCGTAGCTTCACTTTGGAGGAACGCAGGGCCGGAGGCTTGAGTCGACTTGTTTTTCTGAACCTCAGGATGCTCTGGAGGCCCCGCAGCCGCCCCTCCTCTGGAAATAAAGCGCTGCTGACAGCATTCTGGCCACGGGCTCTCTGACAGCACATGCGTCGGGAAACTAGACTTTCTGATGTTCAGACACACCCCGGCCTCCTGTGGAATTTGCTGCATTTGCTCCCACCCGCCACGTGATGCGGGTTCCACGCAGGTCCTGGAGCCCAGTGCTGTGCCCAGGTCACGGGAGGCGCTCACTGCCACTCAGGCCCCGAGTGCCCGGCCTCCGCTCCTCAGACACGGGCGCAGCTGGCACCCCGGCCACCTCCCGCAGCACCTGGTCCCCGCGGAGAAGAGGAAGCTGGCCTCACAGAGACGTCTAGCAGAGACGACTTACGTGCCGGAAACCCAAGCCCAAACCCAGCAAATACCCTCCTCCCCCTTTCAGCCATCTTTTACCATCACACTACATCCTCATGTCGGTTCTCAGAGATCTTCCTTTCTCTTTATTTCACGGGCGCACATTATGCCATGGATCCCACCCACCCCATCTCCCTGACGCCTTGTACGGAATTCCCACCCGAGCACCGGGGGACACGGGGAAGATGGTCCCTGGATCCCCGTTGGCCGGCAATGCAAAGCCTGGGAGGCCAGTGCACGGGAAGGTGGTGCAGATTAGGGTGGTAACCATGTGTGGGGGGCACATGCGCACATGACACAGAACAAGATGGCCACAGAAGCATCTGTGTCCTCAAGAGCAGGCCGCCAGCAGGCCCGTGACCCCACCGCCATGCCCCAGCACGCCGGAGGCGGTGTCAGCGGGAGAGCTTGCAGAGGCGACATCGGGTGCTGAAGTGCATTTGTGTCTCAGAAACAGGTGTAAGAGCAGGGAGGTCCCGGGACGCAGACACCCCGTCGCCACGCAGAGTGCCCCCAGTCTGGCCTCCAGGGCGGGACCTCCGGCTCCATCCTTCCAGGTGCTCTTTGATGCCCATGGCCGGGCCTCCCAGAAGGGGTATCTTCATAGCCCTGTCCCCCTGGGTCAGCAGCAGCCCAAGCCATGGCCCTGGTTAGAGGTAACACGGGGTCCAGCCCACACCGCCTGGTTCCAGAGGCTGCACAGTGGCTTCGTGGCATCTCACCCAGCCCGTGTGTCTTCCTTAGAGACCAAACGGGGAAAGGCCAGACAAGAGTGGCCCACGGTGTGAGTGCCCACACCTCAGCACCGCACAGACCGAAGGTTCCCTCCCAGGTGCTCCCCAAGTCACACTGGCACTGGCCGAGCCTCCCAAGGGCTCCAGGTGCAGAGAAGGCTGGTCCTCCCGTGTTCACCTGCCCCACGGGGCACTGCGCCTGCTGCGCCTGAGGTCACGTTGCCACCTCGGGGACCTGGGTCCCCAAGGTCTGTATTGGAGTGCTGGGGCCTGGGTTCTCTACCCTTGGCCTGACCTTGCTCCCTCTGTGAGCCCTCGTCCAGGAAGCTGCCCCTTGCCACCTACTGGCCCCACGCCCACCTGGGTCCTCAGGCCAGGCTCAAGTTCCCTCCAGCGCCCACGGGCTGGGTTGCCTGACCTCTGGATGCGGCATCTTTTCTCCAGCTGGAGTTCTTCCCAGAGCCCCAGCTGGGCCTGCGCCCCCAACAGCACCTGCACATCTGACCGCACAGTGTCCTTGACGGAAAGTCGCGAGCTCTGCCCACAGAAGCGCCTCGTGGCAGGCCGGAAATGAGGGCCGGAGCAAAGTGAAAGCCCAGTGTCTCGAAAAGTTCATTCTAAACCCCTTGTTGACCTGCAGAGGGGAGCGGGCACCCCTCATGCAAGCTGCATCCTCATGGAAATCAATGCCAATGCGTAAGCAGACACCACCCTGCAGAGAGCAGCAGATCCAATGGGAATACAATTAATAACAACGGAAAGAATCTACTGGTTTGAGATTATCACAGCAAGATGTGGAAACTGCACTCTGCTGGACTACATTTCTCTGGAAACCGGTTTTTTCCATGGCTGCTCCCTGGAGGGAAGTGAGGAACGTTTTCCAGGCTCTAATAAGGAATCACCCCTCTGTAAGGACAGCCTTGTGCTGCAGATCTGCTCTTGGCCCCAGCGGCTTCAGTGGGATTTTCCATCAGGTCCTTTCAGAGAAAACTTGGATTCTGTGGTCCGGAATCAGTCCCGAAATCCTGCATTTCCCACTAACACTGCCATTTAGCTCATTAGCAGACAGGTTGAGCACTCACCCTTCCCGGGCACCTGGCACAGCCCCCACCACACAGCGTGCATTTTCACCCAATACCCCACGGCGTGGCCCAGAGGACAGTGTGACCCCGCCCTGCGGCATGGCC
>RJWH01010981.1:0-14187 GCA_004363575.1 Solenodon paradoxus | reverse complement strand
TTCTAAAAAGCTTGGGGATATCTTTGTGGGAAGTTTATGGTTACAAATTAGTCTCTTCTCATAGATCTATTCAGATTTTCATTTTCTTCTTGTTTCTTTTTTGGTAGTTTGTGCTTTTCTAAGGATTTATTTCATCTAGGTTATCTAATTTGTTGATTGACAGTTACTCATATTTCCTTACAATCTTTATTTCTGTATCGTAAGTAATAATTTCCTTTCTTTCATTCCTGTTATTATGTCCAAATCTCTAGTCCATTTTGAGTTAATTTTTGTGAATGGTGTTCAAGAGTGGTCTAGCCTCATTCTTTTGCATCTGCCTATACAGTTTTCCCAACAACATTTGTTGAAGAGACTTTCCTTTTTCCATCACATGCTTTCGATTCCTTTGTCTCAGATTAACTGACTCTATTTGAATGAATCAGTTTCTGGTGATTCAGTCCTATTCCACTGATCTGTGCCTCTGTTATTATTCCAGTAACTTACCATTTTGATCGCTATTGCTTTGTAATGTAGTTCAAAGTCTGGAAGTGTAATCCCTCCAGATTTGTACTTTTTTTCTCATGATTGCTTTGGCTACTTGGGATCTTTAGTTATTCCATAGAAATTTTAAGATTTTTTGCTCTAGTTCCTGGAAATAAACCCGTGGGGTTTAATGGGGGTTGCATTAAACCTATATATTGCTTTGGGTAAGATGACCATTTTAATGATATTGATTCTACCCAGTCACTAGCAGGGTATGTCTTTCCTTTCTTTGTACCCTCCTCTACTTATTTTAAGAAAGACTTTTAAGTTATCATTGTACAGGTATTTTGCTTCCTTTGTTAGGTATATGCTGAGGTATTTTATTCTTTCAACTTCTATTTTAAACTGTATGATATTTGTGATGCCATTTTCTTCTAGCGTGTTGCTTGTGTATAAAAATACATGTTTTTTGCATATTGATATTTTAGCCTGCCACTTTATTCATTGATGAGTTCTAGAAGTATTTTGAGAGAGGTTTTAGGGTTTTCAGTATATATAATCATGTCATCTGCAAATAATGATCATTTTACTTCCACCTTCCTAATTTGGATTCCTTCTATTTTCATTTCTTGCCTAATATCTCTGACTATAACCTCCAGTGCAATGTTAAATAGCAGTGATGGGAGTGGACAACCTTGCCTTGTTCCTGACCTTAGTGGGACTGCTTTCCATTTTACATCACTGACTACGACGCTGACTGTGGATTTTTCATATATAACCTTTATTATGTTGAGGTGTGTACCTTCTTTTACCATTTTATGGTAAATCATCCATCATCCAACATACCATATCATAAAGGTATGTTGGATCTTGCCAGAAGTTTTCTCTTCCTCTATTGATATGATCATGTGCCTTTTTCTCTGTGTTTTTGTCAATATGGTGCATGATATTAATAGGTTTAGTTATGTTGAACCATTCTTTCTAGAATAAATCCCACTTGTTCATGATGGATGATCTTTTTGCAGAATTGTTGGATTTATTTGCTAATATTTTGTTGAGAATTTTTACATCTTTTTTCATTAGAGATAATGGTCTGCAATTTTCTTCTTGGTGACATCTCTGTTAGCTTTTGGTATCAGTAAATGTTGGGCTCATATAAATTATTTGGGAGAATTCCCTATCCTTTAATATTTTGGAAGATCTTGAGAAGAATAGGTGTGAATTCTCTAAAGGTTTCATAGAACACACTAGAGAAACAATCTGTTCCTGAGTTTTTATTTTTGGGGAGAATTGATTGCTTCTTCTATTTCTTTGCTTGTGATTTTTCTGTTCATAGCTTCCAATTCTTCCTAGTTCAGTCTTGGTAGACTATATTTTTCTAAAAATCTGTCCATGTCTTCAAGGTCCATTTTGTTGTTAGACTGTTCGTAGTAGTCGCTTATATTTTGAATTTCTATGGTATGCATTGTAACTTCTCCCCTTTCTGATTCTAGTTATGAGAGTTCTCTCTTTTTCTCTTTGTGAGTCTAACCAATGGTTTGTCTTTTTTATTTTTTCAAAGAACCAACTTTTGGCTTTGCTGATATTTCGGATTTTCTTTTCATTTTCTATTTCATTTATTTCTGTTGAAATTTTGATTATTTCTTTTTCTGCTGATTTTTTACTTTAATTGTTCTTTTCAATTTAGTTGTTTGAAATACAGTTAGGTTGTTTATTTGCAGTTTTTCTTATTTCATCACATGGGCCTGGACTGCAAAAAACTTTCCTTAGTATAGCTTTTGCTATAGATTCTAATCACTTGTGTCTTCATCTCATATCTCTAAGTATTTTTTGAGTTCCTCTTTGATTTCTTCATTTACCCGAGTCACTTAGGAACAGATTTCTTAGTCCCAATGAACTTGGAATCATCCATCTTTCTTTTTGTGATTGGTTTCTAATTTTAAGCCATTAAGGTCAGATAAGATACTTGGTATCTTTTCAATCTTTGCAAGTTTGTTGAGACATGCTTTGTGTCCTAGCATATGATCTATCCTCGAGAGTGTTCCATGCCCGCTTGAGAAGAAAATGAAATCTGTAGTCATTGGGTGAAGTGCTTGCTGTATTTGTCTGTTAGAACTATGTGTTCCAGATGATCATTTAAGGTGGCTATTTCCCTGTCAGTTTTCTGCCTGATTGATCTATCCATAGTAGTAATTGGGGTGTTGAAGTCTTCCACTATTATTGTGTTGCTGTCGATGTCTCTTGTCAGATCTAATAATACTTGAATAACATACTTTGATTCTCCTTCATTTGGTGCATATTTATTTAAAAGTGTTATGTCTTTTGCTGGATTGACTTTTTAATCATTATGTAATGTTGATCTGTATTTTTGGTATGCTTTTTAGATGGATGTCTTTTTTTATCCAATATTGTTATATCTGTTCTTGCTCTTTTGTGATTGCCATTCAACTCTAGGACAGTCTTAGAGCTATTGACTTTGAAAGGAAATGAGTTGCCTGAGTGGATCAGATAGTTGGATTATGTTTTTAATCCATTCAACCACTCTGCCATTTGACTGGTGAGTTCAGTCTATTAACATTTAGGGTGATTACTGATATATAGCTACCTAGTTTCATTCTATAATTTGTCTTCTGTATATTGCTCCAGACAATGCTTTTGTTCTCTTTCTCTTCTTATATCAGATATTTGCAATTATGTTTTGATTGGTGTCCACTTTTGTTTTCTTCTTTGCTTTTTCCCTTGGAATATTTTGTGGTTACACTGAAATTAGTATTCATAGTTCTATGTTTATTTACTATTTTTATGTGAAAGCGTATTAATCTTCCACTCATTCTAACTCTCCACTTTTTGTTCTCTTACTCCCCACTTCTTACATTTCTGTCTTACTCTTTATGTTGGCTTTCTTTATGCTTTATAAAGCATCCTTTAATACTTTTGCAAATCTGGTTTTGTGGTGGTAAATTTCTTTAACTTTTGCTTATCAAAAAAGGTTTTTAGCACTCCTTCAGTTCTGAGTAATATTATTTCTAGCAGTTTTTTATGTGAATTTTTGGAGGTCTCTATATCATGTCATCTACAAATAGTGATAAGTTCATTCTTTTCTTTTTAATTCAGATCCCACTTATGTCTTTTTTCTTGTCTGGTTGCACTGGCCAGGACATCCAACACTGTATTAAAAAGAAGTAGGGAAAGTGGACATCTTTTCCTTATTCCTAATTTTAGATGAAAATGCTCAGCTTTTCACAACTGAGTATGATGTTGACTGTGGGTTTTTCATACATCACCTTTATGTCAAAGTACATTTCATCTACACCATTTTTGGAGAATTTTTTAACATAATGGTGCTGAGTTTTTCCATGCTTTTTCTGTATCTATTATAAGTTAACTTTGAAAATTACATTTTAGTAAAGCATTCAGTGAGTAAGATGACTATATTAATAATAATAAAAAAGCAATTTACAAATGTTTTTTTCTAAAAAAGCTAAATATTAAATATTTAATGAGCCTATCTCTCCTCACACGCACTGCTGTCGGTGGGGTTCAATGACAAGGGACAGGGGACTTCACTGTTCCCTAAGCAATGTGTGAAGTTAAAGAAATAGCCATAATTTTCTTTTATTCACCATGGTTGTACTTCCTACAGCAGTGTGTTTTTTATTGGATTTTGGATATTGTAATGTTATTTCATTATCTTAGCAATTTTGGCTTGTCTCAACTATGATTCAGACAAAAGGGAAGCCATACATTGCAAGATGCAATGTAAACTGGTAAAACCAATATAAAAATCAAAATTTAAAAATAAGAATTCTATATAAATAATACCAGTTATGGGCATTAACCTGAAAAAAATAAAAAAATGCTAATTTGAAGAATTATGTGAATACACTTATTAAAATGTTATGAACGATAGTTAAGATCTAGAAACAAACTAAATTTCCATGACACATGAATGAAGAATATGTGATATATGTACAGTAGAACACTACTCAAATATTATAAATAATTAAATCTTGTCATTTGCAACATTATCCATTGCTCTAGAGAGAATTATGCTTAGTGAGTCGAGAGAAAGTCAGTAGAAAGACAAACTTTGTATGATTTTATTCATATGTGTTTAAAGAATGCGAACAGATCAAGCAAAAACAACACTTTTAGCCTATGGCATAAAATTAGAGTCTACCAGAAGGAATCAGGAGAGTGATGGTGGGAAAACTGGGTAAAGTGATTCAATTATATGGTGATAGAAATGGACTGTTGGTACTGAAGTTAATGTGTTATATCCTTGGTGATTTAAAGAGCAGAAATAAATAAAGGAAAAATCAACACACCAATTAAAATAATCAATGAAACCAAGACCTGTTCTTTGAGATTTCCACACACGAATAAGGTAAACACAAGCAAATAAAAAATGAAAGTGAAATTAAAACTGATACTACAGAGACACAAACTGCTAGCATAGTGTTTTAAACACATATATGGCAACAAGTTGAACATCTAAAAATGTACAAATTCTTAGAAACATGCTCCTTTCCAAGACAGGATCCAGAAGAAATAGGAAATCTGAGCAGACTGCTCAGTAAGGATATTGAAACAGTAATCAAAATACTTCCAAAAACTATATCCTAGGAATGGATGATTTCTATAATGAATTATACCAAACATGTAAAGAAAAAAAGTACCTGTTTATTTGTTTATCCTTGCTTTTAATTCCCATTTCCTTTGGGTCGAATTCCCAAGGCATCTCTAAGCTGATTTGACATGGCATATCTCCTATGTACTCTTCTATGTATTTTATGGATTCAGGTCTTACATTAAAGTCTCTTTAATCTGTTTTTAATTAATTTTTGTGTATGGGGTTAGTGATGCAGTTTCATTTTTTTGGATGTGATTGTCCAGTTTTGCCAGAGCCATTTGTTGAAGAAATTTTTTCCTTTCTCCATTGTAAGTTTATTGCTTCCATGTAATAGATTAAGTATCAATATATGTGTGGGTTTATTTCTGTGATCAAAATTGCATTCAATTTTTCCATTTATCTATTTTGATTCCAGTACCATACTTATTTAGTTACTATACTTTTGTAATCTAGTTTGATGTAGACTAATATCATGCCTCCATTTTCCTCCTTTCTTCTCAACATTGTGTTAGCTATGCAAGGTCTTTTACCTATTCATGTAAATTTGAGTTTTTTTCTTAAAATTATTTAATTTTGATACTGAAATAAATCTGTATACTTCTTAAAATAGGATTGCCGTTTTAACAGTATTGAATCTCTACATCATGAACATGGAATATATTAAAATATTTTCATGTATTTTATTTATGTTAACAATATTTTAAAGTTTACATTGCAAAGGTCTTTCACTTCCTTTGCTAAATTTATTTCTAGGTATGTAATGAAATTGTGCCTGGGGTAGTTTTATCAATTTATTTTTCCTTTAATTTCTTGTTTACATGTAGAAATACATTAGATTTTCACATCTGTTTTCAACTTGCTATTCTACTGTACTTTATAATTTCTAGTAGTTTATTAGTGAATTATTTAAGATTTCACATCAGCTACAAATAATGAATGGTTTCAATTTTCCTTTTCCAATTAGAATTCATTTTATTTCTTGTTTAATTGTTCTGGCTGTCTTCTCACTTATTAGATAGGAGTGATGAAAGTGACAACCTTGTCTTGTTCCTGATCTTAAAGTAAAACCAATTTTTATAATTAAGAATAACATAGCCGTCTATGATACTTGGCATGTATGATGTTAGTGTTCCTTCTTGTTCTTATTTGGTGTATTTACCATATAGTTTGGTTGTGTACTGTCAGATGCTTTCTAATAAGCTATTACTATGACCACTTAAATGTTATCCTTGTTTTAATTGGCATGATGTATTATTTTAATTGATTAGTACATGTTGAATACTTGTGTTCCTGAAATGAAATCGATTGAATCATGGTACATGTATGATATATTTGCTATATTGTTGAATTTAGTCTGCTAACATTTTGCTGAGAGGGTTTTCTTGTATGTTCATCAGAGACATTGGTCTGTAGAATTCTTTTTGTGATATCCTTGCTTGATTTTGGTATCAGTCTAATGTTGCCTTCATAAAATGTGTCTGGAAGTATTCTCTCTAATTATTTTGAAGATCCTGAGAAGAGTAGATGCTGGTTATTTTTAAGATTTGGTGGAATTTACTAGTAAAGCTGTCTGGTCTTGGACATATTTGTAGGATTTGGGGGTGATTTTTTATTGCTGCTTCTGTATGTACATCTATAAATGATCTGTTGAGTATTTATATTTTCTTCTATTTAGTTTTGGAGGCTATATAGTTATAAAGGTTTATCTATTTCTTTTAGGTTATCAGATGTATTAGCATATACTTTCTATAATAGTCTCTTATCCTTTGTATTTCACATGCAATGTCTATTTTTGAATTGTTGTTTTTTTTTCTTTTTTAATGAATTTGGTAAAAGGATTTTTAATATTGTTGATCTTTATAATGAAACAACTCTTCTTTTCTTGATGTTTTGAATTGTCCTTTCTATTTCTGTTTCATATATTTCCATTAAAATTTTTTATTTCCTTCTGTTGAATGACTTTGGGTTTTACTCCTTTACCAATTTCTTTTTAGATACATAGGTAAACCACTTGTTTGATATTATTTTTGCTTTCCAACATAAACCTGTATCTCTATTAAGTTCTCTCAATATTACTTCTTATTCATTTCATAGGTTATAATAACTCATTTATTTTTGTTTGACTCCAAGTATTTTCTTTTAATTTCTGCATTATTGATGCCATGGTTATTCAGGAGCATGACATATAATCTCCATGCATGTTGTATTTTTCTAGCTTTCATTTTTAATAAAAGTTTTTATTAAATTTTTAGATAAAATGTTTTATACATTATGCCTGGAGAAGATACTTGCTATGTTTTCATAGTCTTCATGCATTTATTAACAGTTGACATGCCCTAATACATGATTTATTGAGAGTGTTTCACTAAACTTCAAAAAATTAAATTCTGCTTTTTATGGAATGTTCTGCAAATATTTTTGAAACAACAATATTTGTTACTGCTTATGTTAATGATGCTATATTCTCAATGATATTGAATTTCATATCAGTATATATTTATCACCATTCTCACTACCAGAGCTCTAGTGCCCTTTAGTCCCATCTTTTCTCCTCCCTACAATTCCTTGTCATGCTATTTTTGTTGAGATTTGTATGATAGTTTGTTTTCATTATATTCCACACATGAATGAAATCATCTTGTATTTTCTTTTTCTTTCTGCCTTATTTTTCTTAACATGATCCCTTCCACTTACATCCATATTATTGCAAAGGGCACAATTCCATCATTTTAACAGTGACATAGAATTCCACTGGAAAAATATCTTTATCCAGTTATCTGTTGATTGGCATTTAATTTCTTTTGAAAACTGTGCTGCTATGAACATAGAAGTCCAGATGCTTTTTTCTTATTAGATATTTTGTATCCTCTGGTTATGTACCTAAGAGTTGGATTACTGGATCCAACCGTATATTTACCTTTGTTAATTTCAGGTATCTTCAAACTGTCTTCCTACATTCCCAACAACAACGTAGATGTTCCTTTTTCTCCACAGCCCCTGAAACACCAACTATTTCCTGTCTTTTATTATAAGCCATTCACACTGTGTGAGACGGTATCACATTGTGTTTTTACTACTATATATCTGATGATGAGTGATGTAGAGCTTTTTCAGGTGTATGTGGGCATCTCTGTGTCTTCTTTAGATAAATGTCAGTTTACTTCTTTTTGCCCATTTTGAGTGATTCATTTACTTTTTTAATATTGAGTGTATAAGTTCTTTGAATATTTTAGAGGTTAAGCTCTTATCTGATGTAGGTTGTGTATCTTATTCAATTCCATGGGTTGTCTTTTTGTTTCTGTGGTAGTTTCTTTTGCTGTGCATGAACTTCCGTTTGATGTAGTCCCAATTACTTGATTTTGCTTTGGTTACTTTCACTGTCATTACTTCCAAAAAGGCATCTTTGAGGATGAAGTTATGAAGTGTTTCCTCATGTTTTCTTCTAAATATTTAATGGTTTTAGGTGTAATATAGAGGTGTCATCTCACATACATTTTAACTTAACTTTTGCACATGGTGCTAATGAGTAACCTAATATTTTATTTTGCAGATTTCTTTGAAGTTTTTCAACTCCGTTTGTTGAATAGATATTGTTCCTCCATTGAACGCTCTTGGCAACTTTGTCATAAGTCAACTGTCCATATGTGTAAGGTTTCATTTCAGGACTGTCAATTTGATTCCACTGATTGGTGTGCCTGTTTTTGTTCTGGTACCACTAATAATAGTTTCCTGTAAGCAGGCAAATTTGGATTTTGTTTTTTATCCATTCATCCTTTCTTTATCTAATTGGTGAGCTTAGACCATTATCTTTTGCTATTTTGTATTTTATTTTATTCTCTTTTCTTCAGCATTGGCAACTTCATTTCATGTTATGCTTGAATTCCCTTTAAAATTTTCTTTTACAGACTTTTGTTTTAAAGTTACCATGTGGTTTTAAAATAGGTTTCTATACTCATAACCTATTGGAGAACTAATCAAACTAATCTGATGCGAATAATTTGTTCTATTCCCCTTCACATACAGATTGTTTACTTCAGGTATCTTGCTGCTGCTATAGGGGATTCCTTTGATTTTGTAGCAGTTTTAGAAACTATTTCTTATAAGTCCAGTTTGGTGGTGCTGAATTCTTTTATTTTTTGTCATCTGTTATTATAATCTCAAATGTACAATTTTATGACAGATACTAGCATGCAGAGGAAACATTTTTTTCCTCATGATTCTCAGATCATTGGGGATGTTATAAGCCAAGTGAGTTTTATATTACTTCTCTCCATGGAATCTTCGGTCTTTGAGAAATATAAGCTTCCTAGCTCCTTCTCTCACCCCAAGTTAAACTTCGCTTGAAATCAGTAAGAATTCTATCTTGACTCAGACCCCTAGAATTTCAAAAGATTGTATAGTGGGGGAAAATAATTTCTCTCTGAAATTATTATTTCTCCTATATTAAAAGGGATAAAATTCATCCTTTAATGCATACCTAGGTTACCACACTCCTTGGTTTTCTGGCACTTTTGCCAAATAATTGGGAATTTCTTAGATCACAAAACCTGTCACATAGTTTCCCATTACAATGTTGGCTTATTATAGCATAAATATTCACATATTTAAAAAATAGCTTAGCACATTATGAGGGCTATTACATTTAATTTTATAGGAGATTTATTCTACATGATAGCTAATATTCTTATGTACTCCACTGATGTACTCATGTACATCATTCCTGAGACTGTTGAGATTTATTATTCTATTCAGTTATACACCAAGTACAGAAAGAGGATGATTGGAATTTACCAGGTTGTTTCTAGTTCTAAAATTCTGCAGTAGTAGTTTTGTACTGGAGATGATTTTTTTGCCTGAGAATATTTTGCAAAGTCTGATATGATGCTGTTAAATATGCATAATCACAGGAAGCCATGAAATACAATAATTATCCTGCTGCAAATATCAGCAGAAATCGGTGATAAACCCTATTTATGTCAGTTCATTACTGTGCACACAAATAACCAAAAATTGTAGTACAAATGAAAATTCTGATTCATCAGGTCTCCAATGGGCCCAGGGATTCTGTATTTCTATCAAGTTTTTAAGTGTATTACTGATGCTTCAGTTCATGGTTTGTGGACCATGAGTAAGTAGCAGTTAAATTCCTGTGTTAGAGTCAGATGTATGTGATTTTAGATTTTCTCCATCAAGAAGTTTCTTTGCATGAAATTTTGAAAGACAAAATTTTCATTCACTCAAGAGACTGATTTAAGGTTATGTATTTAGTTCTTTTATTAAGACTGTGAGTGACTGTGTGTTTCTGTGTTGAAGTAGGCAGTCTAAAGTCTTCTAAATGTTCACATATTAACCCTAAGAACTTTTTAATATATTCATTTAATGGAAAAAATTACTAAGTAGATTTTGCCTAAAATAAGGTTATAGGAGATTTTTCTGAAATAAATTTATAATACATTTATTTATAATAAATATAAATAAATATATAATATAAATAAATAAATATATAATATAAATATATAATATAAATATAAATAAATTTATAATAAATAAATATATAATAAATAATAAATAAATAATAAATAAATAAATTTATTCAGATAGGGATAATTCAGTAACAATGATCTTTTATGTGTAAAAAAAATAAAAAAGAAGAGTTGGAATTAGAAATAATTGAAAATGTTAGACTGCTAACATTTGTGGATAAAATAACATAATCCAAGGGATGCAGTTGTCACTAAAAAGTGGAATAGAGAAAGGAATCCAGTATTCTCTGGGGCTTCCAAGTGGAAACCTGTCTTACTTGAAACTTGATTTTAGCCCACTGAGACCCTTTTCAGGTTTGTGACCTACAGCTTATGATGCAAACTTGTTCAAGTCACAGATGTAGTAATTTGTTATAGCATCATTTATAACAGATGCTTGCCTAGTAAAATTGTTTGGAGAAATAGATTAAACCTTTAAATCAATTAAATTAGCTTTATTTGTGAAGACATTTTGTGCTTAAATGCATTTTAATTAGAAAAATAAATTAATGTCAATTTGGAGGCATATGACTATATTTGTTGTATTTACCATTGCTTACATTTGCATTAAATTCTAACATCGAAATATTTGAGGGAATAAGAGGAAAAAGCAATTAATTAACATTTGTTCTTTTGCTTTGTATCCTCTCCAAATTTATTTTTCTCAATGTTCCTGACAAACCATAGGACAAATATGGGATTATAGATGATTCTATGTTGATATTTTTGTGTGTTGTATGTTTGTTGTATACGAACACAAATGCATCTCCTTCCCTACAAACACACCTTTCATACACGAATGTTTTTCTTTAAAATCAATGATGTTTTTCCACACATTTATTTTTCACACAGTTCATCTGAGCTTATATATTGCATCCTATTTTACCATCAGAAATACATTAAAATCTTAGCAACCACATAACAAGGTAGATAAAATTCATTGCACATGTTTATAAGTTATATGCAAATAACCAATCTTTGTTCTATTAATATTACTATAGCTCCTTTAATACATTATATTTTACATATATACATATTGTATAAAATTATACTTTATTGAATTGATTAAAATAATAAATCATGATAAAATCATGACTCAGAAGAATCTACAGCACAAATATCTGATTCACGCCAAGCAGGAGCCAGGAAATTTATAATTGAGAAGAGAGCAGTGTCATATATGGATATAGGAACAGTGAAATCAAATTAAGGCAACACATATGATACTCAACTTTTTCTGTAAAGAAGATTAAACCACATAGAAATGGAACAAACATACATCAGTTGAATAAAGAAGCACCATAAAGCTACACATAACCTCAAGTATGAGATTAAGGAACAAAAGCTAGAGAATGACAGCATTCATTTTCATTCTGTTAATCAAGTTTATTTCAGATGTAGGGCTACAAAGAAACTCTATGGAGGACCTCTTCTAGATACCTTGAAGAAGTTGGAAGGGCATGTATTTTTGCAGAAAAAATCTGAGTCACATGATTGGACAGAAATCAAAATGCTTTTGTTAGTCATCCTTTGTCCATAGAGATTAAAGTGATTCCTAAGTATGAAGAAGATATGATATTTAAGAGATGTATGATATTAATATTTTCATTCAGTATCTAATGGTTATGACAAAAATTAGAAAATAAGTTCCTTTAGAGCAATAGGAAAGTCATATTTTATAGTCAGTACTGGAATTTTTGTTACAGAAGAAGTGAATATAATTCAATAAAATAACAAAATATATAAACCAATTTTCCATAATGCATAAAACCCCTCAAATGTGGGGCATCAAATGTGGGGTTTTATATGTTTCCATGAGTAGAGGTTAAGCATAAAAATAAGTGTTTTTGTATAATTATAAAATGTGTGATTTGATATTTTACATACTCCTGTTTAAGGTCATATCTACTTTTATATTATTTTGGATCAATTTATTCAAATTTGTCTATACATGAACTTTCCCTTGGGATATGTCAGACAATCATTTTTGCCCATGACAAAATACATTAGTAGGCATTAGAAACAACAATCTAAATAAGAGAATAAAACCAAGAGACTATATATAAAACACAGTAGTATGTTAAATTCTGCATTGATAGTAAAAGAAGTAATGTGAAATAGAAAAGAATGTCAGAACCAAGTGGAAACAGGAGCTTCAGACTTTCCTTTCATTTTTCAATAAATTGCATAAATAACTTTAGCTTGTAATCGCAGTTTTTCCCATGTATATAGCACAAACTGTGACTATAATTAAGATTTGGGATAATATATGTAATTTGAGAAAAAAATAAATATGTTCTTTAAAATATTTTTGCCTCACAGAATATATGGAATTTTTCAAGTATTTATGATTCAATATTGGGGAAAAGTCTGTGAAATAGGAAAATCTACACTGGAAATATTGACTATATGTCAAATAAAGAAAAGTTTAATACAGTGATATATTTAAATTACATAGAAAAGTAAGGTCAAATATATAGAAAACTCATGAAGTAAATAAAAAGAGAAGGCCTGATCTGACTTCACAATCTGATCAAAGAATTATAATTAGTGGTTTTAGGTTTGAACTCTGAAATTACAGACAATTTTTCAGTCCCAGAACAATTGAAGCTTTTATAGATGTCATTCCAAATAATCTTTTCAGGGCCTCATTAATGTGTTTATTTCTCAAACTATAGATGAAAGGATTCAGCATTGGTGTGACCACAGTGTACAACACTGAGGCTACTGCAATCGAGTGAGGATTGTGGGTAGCCGCTGAGCTGAGGTACACTCCTAGTATTGTACAATAAAATAAGGAGACAACTGAGAGGTGAGACACACAGGTGGAAAATGCTTTGTACTTTCCCCTAGCTGATGAGATTTTACATATAGAGGAAATTATCTTAGAATATGAGTATAGTATTCCAGCTAGGGGACCACCACAGAGAAGGCAAGTTGCAAAATACATCACTGTGTCATTAAGAAAGGTGTCAGAACAGGCAAGTTGGACTATCTGATTGAGTTCACAGAAAAACTGAGAGATTTCTAATTCTGCACAGAAGGATAAAGGCAACACCATTAAGCTGTGTAACAAGGAGTTCAGAGCACTGATGATCCAGGACACCAGAACCAGAAGTCTACAGAGTCTGGGGTTCATGATGACTGTGTAGTGCAGGGGGTGACAGATGGCCACGAAGCGGTCATAGGCCATCACAGTCAGAAGTAAATCATCCAACACTGCAAAGACACTGACGAAATACATCTGGCTTATGCAACCTTCATAGGTTATAGCTTTGCTCTGTGTCTGGATGTTCAGCAGCATCTTAGGGATGGTGGTGGAGATGAAACAGATATCTACAAAGGACAGGTTGGAAAGAAAGAAGTACATAGGCGTGTGGAGGTGGGAGTCTGAGATGGTGGCTAGGATGATCAGAAGGTTTCCAAACACAGTGATCACATACATAGAGAGGAAAAGCCCAAATATAAAAGGCTGCTGTTCTGGTTCCTTTGACAATCCCTGAAGAAAAAATTCTCTAATCCATGAATAATTGTTTGATAGCATGTGGTGGCTGTTATGACAAACAATGA
>RJWH01010980.1:0-14191 GCA_004363575.1 Solenodon paradoxus | reverse complement strand
GAGCAGTCATCTGTATCAGGAGTCCTTTGGAAGGTTCCCAGACTGGCCTCAGTATCATTTTCATCCAATAAACTGTTCCACTCATGAATCCTGATTTTTCACATCAGAGGTTTACATATTAAAATACTCTATTTCTGAGATATAATGTGAATATGTCAGAGGTGGTCTAACCTGCCTTTGTTAGGAGAGGACACTGAGTGAGATGAGTGGGACCTGTTCTATGAGATGAAGCTGAGATAAGACTGGCCTGTGAGCTCCAACTCTCAGGCTAAGGAGTGTCCTCTTTCAATAGACCCTCCACAGCTCTTCAGCCCTGGTTAACACTGTCTCTTTCTCTCTCCCTTCTCCTGTGACTGACTTTGCAGGCGAACAATTTCCTGGGGGACTCACTTGGAGCAGCTGTCATTGAGAACTTGTTTAAGTGGGAGTTGGCGCTACAGGAAACTGAGCTCACCATCCCTAGCCTATGGAAGCCCTACAAGTCGCTCATGGCACATGAGAATGGGGACTCCAGGTGATGTGGGGGATACAAGAGTTCCCTGTGAGGCCCCCATCCAGTTGTGCCATGCAGAGGTGTGGGGGGCTTTAGATGGGATCCTGGGGAAAAACCTTCCCAAATGACTGGTCACTGGATCTTGTAGCCCCAACACTTGACCCTTGAGACCAAATGTCTCACAATCATAGGGGATGACAACCTTAGGGGATTCTGTGTCCACTACACAAGCATGAACTTCCACCACTTAGTATTCTCTGGAAGCCTAATATAACAGCTGGGACATTGAATGAAATCTCGCTAAAGGCTTACAAAAAGCACATTACATATACAGAGGGTAACATGATTCTAGTGGTTCTGGGACCAAACCCCATGCCCCTTTTATCCAGGGAACACAGCACTGGATTTTTTTTCTAAAACAAATTAAGCTTTATTTGAGTACCTACCTCTTCCAAAGGTGGATATTCAAGCAATGATTGGGGAGACTGCTCCCCAAACCTTTGGGCATAAGCTATTGGGAAAACTTAGGAGAAGGGCTCCAAAAATCTTTAACCTATTTGTGGTCAGCATGGACGTATTTATGGTCAGAGACATCCATGCAGAGGCAAGAGATTCCTCTGCATATCAACCACCCTACTTCACATGTGGTAAAACTTGACTGGGATCCCACCTCACCCAGCATTTCAGCTTCCAACCCCACATCACTCCAAGACCTGGTGGTCTGTGTCCCCAGAGGGTTCCTTGTGGGAGCAGTGTATTCATTTCTTGGAGCTATTATGACAAAGTACCACAGACTGAATGGCTTACCAATATAACTCAATTTTTCCATAGTTTTGAAAGTGAGAAATCAGTTTCAAGGTGTCACAGGGTTGGTTTCCTAAAGTCTCACTCCTGGGCTTTTAGACAATCATCCTCTCCTTGTATCCCCACATGGTTGTATCTCTGTGTCTGTGTCCTAATTTCCTCTTCTTAGGACACCAGTCACTGGATTAGGGTCCAAATGAATGATCTTACTTTTAAAAAATTGCTTATTATTTCAATGTCTTGCATTGGTATGTGATTTTTGGGATATTGAATTCCCTCTTCAATCTGTGTGTTCATCACACCACACCCTCCACCAGAGTTCTAGTACCTTTTTCCACCACTATATTATGTCCTTCGTTCCCTTGTTCCTCTCACACCCTTCTGGTAACCACCTTGTTGTGTACTCCAAATTTTATTTTGTTTCTTTTGTTTGTTTTGTTTCTATATATTCCACATATGAATGAAATAATCTGCACTTCTATTTTTCTTTCTTATGTCTCTTAGCATTGTCACATCATTCCATCAAAGTTGTTTAAAAAACTACATTTCATCCTTTAAAATATTTGCATAGGGTCCCATTGAGAATATATCAATTCACTACAAGCTTAAAAATGTAGCTCAGCTTAGCTAAGGTTTTAGTGGTCCTTGGAAGTGACTATGTGAGTAAACAATGGAAGAGTGTGCATATCAAGTCAGGTCATTAAAATATATTGCAAGGCAGAAAAAGTGAGCTAACTCTTTCAGCTACTTCGAACTTATGTTTTAAAACTTTTGTCTGTCTTTGGCTTTATTCTTTACCCTACATTCGTCTTGGACTTGTGAAAATATTTGTGTTATCACAGTTATTTTTTTATTTTTAAAGGAAAGGCGCAGGCACAGATGAAGGCTAAAGGAGGCAGGTAGGAAGAGAGAGGAGGAAGAAGCATGTTTCCTTTTTATTTAGTTCATCTTTTATCCTGGGTTACATCCCCACAACCAGAGTCCTTGGGATGTCTGTGGACTAAGCTCAGTGAACTTAACCTAACCACCAAAGACCTTCAACAGTCCTTCACATTGTGTATGTATTTGCTCTTAATCCTTATAGTGACCCTGTGAAATCTCACTATAACTATTAACTTTATTTTACAGATCAAGAAACAGGTAAATAGACCTTAAGGAACTCTACAAAATCATGCAGCTCAGCATGAGCAAAGTTGGTCTTTTATCCATACACTTTGGCCTCTGAGACATATTTCTTCTCTTTACTGCCTCTCTGAGTAATTCTCAGCTTATATGTCTTGGATATGTTAGAACAATATTCCCCAAATTTTTCTATACAAATGAGTAACCACACATTTTATTGGTGGCACATATTACAAATATTCCAAAGCGTCTCACCAGTGTTTCTAGTTGTGGATAACATTCAACTTTCCATCCATAATAAAAAATTGTATGAAAACATTACTTTAAATACATTAAAATTCTGTTTACTCATACATCACAAGTCTAGGGTTAGGGAATCAAGATTTGGTAGGGCCGTTCAAGAGGCATTTAAGCACTCTGTCTTTTACTTTCCTGCCATATCATGATCAATATGTGGCTGTCATCCTCATAGTCACAGAATAACTACTGTATCTACAGACATTGAATCTATATCTCAGTCAGGAAGACCAAGAGAAAAAATAAGAAATTTACTGCAAAAATAAAAAGACAACCCAATGGGTGGGAGAAGATAGATGTATAACATACCTCCGACAAGAGTTTTATATCCTATATATATATATATAATGCTCATATAACTCAACAAAAAAACAAATGACTCACTCACAAAAGGGACAGAAAACCTAACAAACACCTTTCTAAAGAAGACAAACAGATAGCTTGCGGACACTTGGAAAACTGCTCTACATCACTTATCATCAAAGAAGTGCAAATCAAAACAACCATGAGATGCTCCCTCACACCAATGAGGATGACCTGTAACAAAAAAACCTGGAAACAGCAGGTATTGAAGGGGATTTGTAGAAAAAGGAATCCTCCTGTACTGTTGCTGGTATTCTAAATTGGTGCCGCTGCTTTGGAAAACAGTATGGAGATTTATCAAAAAAAATAAATATGGCTCTACCGTTCAATTTAGCAAACCCACCTCAAGGCATATACCCAGAAAATATGAAAACCATAATTAAAAAATACTTTCACACCAATGCTCATAGCAGCACAATTCACAATAGCCAAGACATGACAACACACCTAGATGTCCACCAACAAATGACTGGATAAAGCTGTGGTCATAAACTAAATGGAATTCTATGTAATTGTTAAAAAACATGAATCGTGTCATTTCAACAGTCGATGGAACTAGAGGGGATCATGTTACATTATATTAGTCAGAAAGAAAAGAGAAGCGCAAGATGATTTCACTCCTGTGGAATATAAAGAAAATGAAATGAACAAATCTCAACAAAATTCACAGGACACTGATGTCACTACTAGAGGTGTGAGAATGAAAAAGGTAACAAGTTGATGACAAAAGGACCAGAACTCTGGTGGCTGGGGGTATTTTGTGAAGTGAACACACACTGAGGTGCTATTTAAATATCTGAAAATGATTATAGCAATGTAAACAAACAATATTAATATAAAACAAATTAAATTTTAAAAGTTTGACACAAAGGATTCTCTAAAAGTCTTTTAAATGAAGAATAACCTATAGATGGAAAAGGACCATCACCAAAAACTATGAATTTTCACAAACTGAATATACTCTAAATAATCCAAAAAAGAAATGGGACATATCAAGTATAAAGAAACTGACTTTGAGGATACATATTAAATAAATGAGATAAAATTCCAAATCATTACTGAAGATAACTGAGAAAACATCAGGTTCTAGTCATATGAAGTTGAAATGATAAGATGTGAAGTGAAAGAGTGATCCCAAGCGATATCTGAAGAAAAGTAGGGTCAGGAGGAATCAAGGAACATTTTGACTTAATATAGGTAATACTTGGAAAAATTAAAATATGAAAGGACTCAAGGATTTTACTCCTCAGTTTTAAGCATATAGCTAGTCGTGGGAGACCTGTGACAGCCCCATCCCACAGAAAAGTGAGCCTATTGAGGTTTCTCATCAGAGCCCTCTTCATGTTCCTTAGGCTGTAGGTTAAGGGATTCAACGTGGGGGTGACCTGATATACATCACTGAGACCACCAGGCTGGTCCGAGAGAATGATATGCTGCGGAACTGACGTAAATCCAAGTCTTGTCCCAAAGAACAAAAAAAAAAATGACTGAGAGGTGAGATCCACAGGAGGAAAAGACTTTATACTTGCCTCCAGCTGAGGAAATCCTCAGGATGGAGGGGAAAATCTGAGACTAAGAAAAGAGGATCCCATAGAGAGGAAAAATACCCATGACTATTGTGACAAGATATATCACTATGTTATTGATGAAGGTGTCAGAACAGATGAGCTTTAAGAGTTGGAGAAGATCACAGAAAGTGGAGGATTTCCATGTTTGTACACAACAAACTCAAATGGGTCAAGGTCTTACATTCCATTTTTTTGATGACTTTCCTTCAAACATAAGAATTGACTAACTTGTTTGGATTAGTTCTTTTATATACATGCTGATGTACGTGGGAATGTGTTCAACTTTGTGCGATCAATCTATCTTCCAGCCATGTTTTCTTCCCCTGCTCCCCATTGCTTTTTAAATGTAACAAGTTCTTCTGCATCATTTGAAGGAAGATATCCTCTTATTTATTATTTTATTTCTAACTTATTTTCACATTTCTGGTATTCTTTATTGTGACTTTCAGTTTTTAGTGATTATACCTATATTTAAATGTGTTATCGTCTTCAAACACCTTTATGAAATTATTCTTTATCATTGAACTAAAGATCACCTTTTCTTTCATAAACAAATTTGAATGTTTATGTCTTTACAGAAAGTGAAATCACCACTTTAGATGTAGCTTCATCCCCACAATTTAAGAGACTTCTTGTTATATTCCTTTGCTTCCAAGTCTTTTCCCAATTTGCTCTTGATTCAGTGACCCATGTCGGTACCTTCAAATTATTATTCTTTTACTCTCTAAAAAGTGAGCTTGATATTTGCAATTATAGTGTTTCTTTTCTTTTCTTTTTTTAAGGGAAAGATGCGTGCAGGAAGAAAGAGGAGGAAGAAGCACTTTTATTCATTCTATTTCTTTGTTCATCTTGACTACTACCCCCCACCCTGGCATACAAATCCAGGTCTTTGTTATGTGTATGGATTGCACCCAATAGGGGTGGCAGACCCAACCACTAATCTACCAGGTGTACCACAACTACAGTATTTCATTCAGTTATTTGAATATGCTCTCAGCTTAACAGAATTACATTCATACTGCCATTGTTTGGTCCATAAATTCTAATTTCTCTTAAAATTCATATTTTGTGTTATGCACGCAAGCATATTCCAACTTTTTAGACAAATGTACGAAGTAGACTTCTCTGCATGTTGAAAGCAGTCTTTATGCTTTGGTGTTGTCTTTTATTCTGGCTTGTCACTCTCTTTGCTTCATACTATATAGTAAGTTAAAAAGACTTGCCTCCCATTCTTAGGTATATAACTGATTATTTATTTGCATGCTGCATAATATTTCAGGATGTGGTCATGCCATTGGCAAGTTTGGTGATCTTCTATATTCTTTCTAGTTAAGTTGATATTATATCAATTGCACAAAAATGTCCTGAGATTTTCTGTTAAAACTCTGGTTCTCCCTGGGGCCAGTTTTGTCTCCAAAGGACACTGAGTAATGTCCAAAGATATTTTTGACTATCACATATGGAGTTGTTAATTGAGGTCAGGGATGCACTAAATATCCTGTAATGTCCATAGACACTGTAGAGTCCAAGACTCACCCAGGCTCTCAGTAGTACAGAGAAGTCACCCTGACTTAAAGAACATCTGCATTTTTAATATTTATAGTTGTCTTCAGATGATTTTCCCAAAATGCTATAACACTTCTGTAATGAAAAACAGGGCACCATTTTGCACATATATATTTTTGAATTAGCTTTTTTGTTTTCTTTAGATAAATAATATGAATTGGCATTGCTAGAACATGTGCTATTTATATTTTTGTTAATTTTTGAGGAGCTGTTATACTTTTTCCATAGTTGTTGCGCCAACTGATTGCCACCACACTGCACAAAAGTTTTTGTTCATCTACAATCACACTAGCTTTTGTTATATCTTATCTTTAAGATAATAATTATTTTTAGTTTTTAGGTTATATCTCATCGATTTGTATATTTACATTTCTCTAATGACTAGTGATGTTGAGCTTTTTCTTATGTACCTGCTTGCCATTTCTAAAACAAATGACTATTCTGATCCTCTATTTTTTTTTCTTCTTTTATCTTATTTTAAATAAAAAGTACAGGAAGGAATGAAGGCAAGTAGGCTGTCACATGGGAAGAGAGAGGAGGAAGAAGCACTTTATGGATTTTCATCTATTTGTACATATTGTTTGTTTCCCTGCCCACAGAACATGAACATGGGTCCTTGGCAACTATATGGGCTGCACTTGACTGGTGGCAGCAGAACTAACCACTACTCTAACCATGCATGTCCTGTGTCCAATTTTTAATTGCATCGTTTTCATTTTTTGCAATAGAGTTGTATACATTATGTATTTTAGATATGAATCCCTTATAAGATATATGATTTTTAATACTTTATCTCATCAAGTAGGTTGACTTTTCCTTTGTCAATGGTTTGCTTTGCTGTGCAGAAACTTTTCAATCTTATGTAATCCCTTCTGTATATCTTTGCTTTTAGTATGAAAATAAATAAAAAAAATACCATGACTAACGTCAAGGAGCTTACCGTGTATATATCCTACCCAGAACTTTGTTTTCAGGTCTTATGAACAAGTCTTTAATTCATTTTGAGTTAAACTTCAGTTGTGATGTAAGAAAGTTGTATAGTTTCATTGTTTTGCATGGGGTTGTACAGTTTTCCAATCACATTTATTTTGGATAGCTGGGGCCGCCATGAGTCCATATGAGTTTTATATATCTTTTTAATGTAGCTATCAAAGTGACAATGGGATTTTGATATGGATTGTATTGACTTTTATACCTGGCTCTAAGGTATATGAACATTTTGATAATATTAATTCTTCCAGTCTATGAACATGGAATACCTTCAATTTATTAAGAATATCTTCTTCAGATTCTCCCATTAATGTCTTTTGGTTTCCAGTGTCCAAATGCTTCACTTCTTTGGTTCACTTTGTTCCTAGGCATTTTATGCATTCTATGTGATTGTAGATGATAAATTGGATTGTTTTCTTAAATTTTCTTCCAATAATTTATTATTAGTGCAGAGATTATCAATGAATATTTATTTATTGATATTATGTTGTTCAACATCACCGATTTTGGTCTTAGTTCTAACAGTATTTTATGTAATCTTTGGGATTCTCTATAAAATAAATGTGATGTTCAAACACTGAGAGCTTTCCCTCTTCCTTTCTAATTTGGATTCCTTTCATTTATTTTTCTTGCCTGATATTCTATTTAAGTCTTCCTGTACTATGTTGAGTGGTGAGAGTGGGCAACTCTGCTTTTTTTCTGATCTTAGAACAAAATCTTTCAGCTCTTCACCATTGAGTATAATGCTGGCTGTGGGTTTGTCATTATGACCTTTATTAGTTGAGATACATTGCTTCTATACACACATTACTGAATATTTTTTCTCATAAAAGAGTGTTGAATTTTGGTAAATGACTTTTATACATCAATTGAGATCATCAAATTTTTCTACATTTTTGTAATGTGTTGCATTTCATTGATTTGTCTGTGTCAAACCATTCTTTTGTACCTGGATAAGTCCAAGTCATCAGAATGTATGATCCTTTTGCTGTATTTTAAAATTTGTTTTGCTAATATTTTGTTGAAAATTTGTGTACCTCTGTTCATCAGGGATACTGATATTTAATTTTTATTCTTCTGATGTCCTTGTCTTGTTTTCGCATTATGGTAATGCAGACTCCAATGGATACATTTAAAAGCATTCCCTGTTCTCCTATTTTCTGGCTAATGTTGAGAAGGATTGGTATTAATTATATTTAAATATCTGATAGTAATAAGTTATTCCTATGAAAATAGAGTTCCATAGAAACAAAGAGAAGGGGTTTTTATAAAGTTTCAGGGTTGATGAACATACAGAGATTTGGGGAGAAAGTTGTATAGCTCACTTTTATCCCATACCTGCCCTGTGGCTCTCTTCTGGTTGTTGATTCACGTGCTTCAGCATCCTTTGTAATAAATGGTGATCTAGTGAATAAAAAATTGATAGAAATAGCCAGTTAATTGATATAGTTCTTAAATTTTGTCATTGGGAGGTATTATTGATTATTGGTCCAATCTCCTTATTAGTGATAGTCTGCTCAGAATTTTCTATGATTCAGTCTTGGTAAGTTGCATGTTTTTTGAAACTAATTCATTTTCTCTAGTTTGAAAATTTTGTTGGAGCATATATATTTACCTAGGAGATATTGTTGCTTAAGTCTCAGACCACTGCAATAAAGTATATATCACACTAAATTTAGTCATGGGTTTTTGGTTTCCCAGTAATTATAAGTTTTATTGAAACCATTTTATAATGCATTCAGTTCACAAGAGCATCATGCTGAAAAAGCAATGTACAAACTTTAAAAGAAAATTATCTATTTTGGCATGCCCTGGTGGAGTTGTTGCCCGGTCTTCTGCCTTTTGCCAGAGCGCAGTCCACATACATCCCAAATGCCTGAGTTCCTGTCCTGGTTACAAGATGAACAACTAAATAATGTAAATGCTTCTTTTGCCTACCTCTACTTGCCTTCACTTTCACCTACAACTTTCTTTTTAAATAAATAATAATCATTTTTAGAAATGTTTGCCATAATCTAATTCTTTGATATTAGAATATCTTTCCTCAATGTTGATGGTTGTTGACCAATCAGGGTGGTAGTTTCTTATGTTTTTTAGGGAAAGCCTTTATATGTCCTTTCTATCTGAAGGAAAGTTTTGCTGCCTAAAATATTCTTCGGTAGTATTTTTCTAACCTTTGATATGTCAGGCCACTTTTTCTGACTTGTGGAGTTTCAACTAAAAGTCTGATGACACCTTAATGTTGAAGCTTTGTACATATTTTTTTCTCTCCTGGTTGCCTCTTATTGTCTTACCATATCATTGATTTTTGACTGTTTCACTGTTATATCTCTTTGAAGGTGTTTTGCATCTATTTTACTGGTGTTCTGTTAGCTTCATAAACTTGTATGTTCAGTTGCCTTCACATGTTTGAGGAGTTCTCATCTGTGACATTTTTAATAAGTTCTGTACCCCCTTCTCCCTCTCTTCACTCTCCGGGATACCCAACATTATGATGTTGGTTTGCCTAATGGAGTCAGATAGCCCTTGCATCATTTCATTTTCTCTGGTAAAATACTGCTCTGCTTATTATTTTCATTTCTGAATTCACTGAGTTGCCTTTCTAAATTTTCTTATGTCTCTGAGTTTCTTCACAATAGCTTTATAAAATTATGTTAGATCACACTATATGTCTTTGTTTTTTTGAGAATTTTCATTCTCTTTTTAAATATCTTTTTTCATGAAGTTATGTGTGTCTTGAAGGTATAGGTCTCTGTGTTCGTATTTGGTTGGAGTAACATGATTTTTCAACCAAAGCAAAGAAAATTAAAGTAAAATTAATCTATTTGGACTGCATCAAATGAAAATATGTATAGCAAAAGATAGTACCACTAAAATGAAAAGGTAACCCACGGAATTGGAGAGTTTTTCACATCATAAATAAGACAAGAGATTGATTCCTCCAATATAGCATGAACTCAAATTTCAACAACAAAAAGGGAAAAGTCCCACAAAACATACAGGCAGAGGAGCTGAATAAAGTCTTTCTTACAGAAAATACACAAAAGGTCTGCAGACACATGAAAAAAATTCTTGAACTCACTTACTGTCAGTGAAATGCAACTAAAATACAATGCAAAACTACCTTATACTAGCGAGAATGGCCTATGTCCAAAAGACTAGAAGCAAGAAGACTTGGAGAAGGTGTGGAGTAAAGGGAACCTTTCTATACTGTTGTTGAGGATGTAATTTAGTGCAACCTCTTTGGAAACAACATGGGATTACCTTGAAAAAATAAAGACTACTCTGCCATTTAACAAAGAAACCCCACTTCTTGGCACATATCCAAAGAATGCAAAAACACAAATTAAGAGAAATATTTGCACCCCTATGTTCATGACAATGGAATTCACCATAGCAAAGATGTGGAAACAACCTGAATTCCCATAGAGAGATGTTTGGATAAAGAAGCTGGGGTCTATATACTCAATGGATTTATATGTAGCTGTTAAAAATGTAAGGTTTTTTTGTAACACTGTGGATGAAACCAGAGATGATTATGCAAAGTGTAATAAGTCACAAAGAACAATGAAATTACAGTATGATTTCAGACATAAGTGGAGTATAAAGAAACCAGATACAATAGAAATATTGCAACGCAATGTACAGAACACAAAAATGTGGCTACCGGAGGTTTGGGAGGCAAGAAAGAAGAAAAGTAGGTGGTATTGAAGGGATTAGACCTCTGGTGGTGAGGGTTGTGGAAATGCACACAGATTGATATGCTATTTCAATATATTGAAATGAAAATAGCATTTTAAACAAAAGAAACGGTAAAGCAATTACAAAGAGAAAAGCAAGAGTAGGATTTACAAGGCATCCTTTATTATACTTTCTGCTGTTCAACACATTTTATCCTTTTTCTAATTTTACAAATTTATTCTAAGTTGATAAGAAATAACTTGGGGACTCCTATTTGCCTCAAATAGTGATGACTTGTACTAGTTTTATAGAATAAAGTGCATTTGTCAAATACACTCTTGTTATATTTTTATAGTAGAAATAATTCTTAAAATTTTTCAACTCAATATCCATCATTTATTTTTTAATTGCAGACTTAAAGACATTTTATGATAAATTTACTTTATTATACAGGTGTGTTTATAGCTGATCACAGGGTTTATAATCATTATGAGAATCCTACACGCTTTTCAGCTCAGTTCCACTGTACTTATCAGAATAAGAAAGCAAAGACTGTGGCTAAAATGTTCTAAATGAAATCTACACAGAAAAATATTTGATTTTAATAAATCAATTGATTTAATATGACTTTAGAATCATGACTAGAAATATGATGTAGCAATTCAGTCATACCATGTTTTATTATCAATGTATTTTGATGGTGTATGTCTAGTTATTAAATATTAGATACTAAGTGTCCATGACTAGAGGGATTTATTAACTGAAGGGCAGAATCTAAGTACATTCTAAGGGAGAGTGTATGTTATTTTATTTGATGATATGGTTGTCTCTACTTGAAAACATCCAGAGCAGTCTACAGCGATTACTCCTTCTATTGCCTTACACTTAACATCTCCGCCTTAAGATATGTCTCATAAACATTTTGTTTTATAAACATCACACTGTGGAAGCCACATTATAATGTGACTTCAAGCTATCATTTATTTCCTTCACGTGTAATTCTCAACAATCCTTCTGATTAAAAGCTGACTCACAGAGGAGTGTGAATTCCAGCCAGAAAATGCTTTGGCAACAGACAACTGTGATTGAGGGTCAAAAATTATTCTTGTAAAAATAAATAGGTCATTCCAACTATTAGCAGTTACCTGGAAGAAAATGTCATTGGTGATCATTTTTAATACAGATATCTGAAATAAATGTGGATATCCCGGTAATCATAACTGCTGCCTCAAAATACTAGAACAAATAATAAAGATAAGAAATAACTGATTATTAATACAATGTACCTAATTTTCATTGACTATTGCATATGAAAATTTGATCCAAGACCTGCCATCCCCAAAGTAAATGACAAGATAAAGCTTTGTTTCATTCACAGGGCAGTGTGTCAGAAAGCCTTTTGGTCTCTGGTGGACTCCTTATATGATTGTGTTCAGGTGTGAGTCAGGTAGAGGTACTTTGAGATCTTTCACATTGAAGACTTTCTGCTTATAGTGGTCTACAGTGACCATGATTGAAGAAATCATAGTCCATATGTCAATTACTCCTAGAACAGACTAGCTGGACACATCAAATGAGAGAGGCAGAGTCAAGCAAGAAAAGCAAAACACACCAATGTCCCTTGAGACATAATGTCATGCTCACAAAACACTATAGGCCAAGGAAGAAAAATATCCAAGTACAGTCCAGGTTTTAAAACACAGATATAGACCCACTTCTCAGTGAAAGAGCCTGATATTCACATGGAAAAATTCATTGATGCAAGACAAATGGTGAAACCAAATAAACCAAATGAAACAATCATAGATTTTATTCTGTAGAATCCAATGAGTGATGACCATAAGGGCAAGTGTAAGAAATGTTGAAATTGGGTAAAAGGTGACAATTAGATGGTGAAGGATAGAATTGGAATGTTGGTGGTGAAATTAATGTACTATGTGCAGATTATAATTTATAATGATCCCCTCTTAAAATATATAATGCTATGATGCAATGTTCCTTGCTAAAATTAAAAAGTTATTTAAAATCATAAAAAGCAAGATAGGTGGTAGTTTGAGTCCATCTTAGCTAATGACCGAGCATGTATAATTTTCTATTCAGTACTTCATTTCAATTCAGTAATTCCATCATTGGAATTCTTCCATATTTGAACAATGACTCCTTTACCAGCTCTTTCAGGAATGAATACATTTATTAGTGGATAGCGTGAGAATTGAACCAATATGTTTAATGAGAAACATTGAAGTTCTACTTCAGAAAGTTAAGTTTCCGTAGATTTAACCATTCTCTTTCTGTCTCTTACCTCCAGCTCACTATTTTAGTCTAAAAATAAATAAGTCATTTCCTTGTAATTCCTCATTGAGTTCAGAAGTCTAATGTCTGATACATTGATAATAGAGCCAAGGATCTATTGTTTCATTGATACTATTTGATATCCTATACAACACAGTAAGTGTTGTAGGAAAGTAGAGGGGAAGGATGGATGGATTGGCCTGCAGATAACCTAGGGAAATAGAGATGGACATATTATCAGAGAGATCTCTGTGCGGAAAATTCTGCACAGCTTTACTAAGGATGTTAATTGATTTTCTCTCAGGTCGAATACCTGAGACTTTCTCTGCTTTTGCCTCTTTCTTCAAATGCCAATTTCAAGATCTTCTCAATTTCTATATCAGAATCTTTCTCTAGTACAATCCTTGCTTATCTTGCCATCCCCACTCCTGTGCTGATGCTTATAATTTAAATGAGGCATGCATACCTTCTTCTATATTTGAAAAATGATTTCATCCAAGTATAATGTTGCCACATACAAGTCATATTTTAAGTATTCAAACAAATGAATTGTCTCAAACTTAATACCCCTATATAACCAGCATGCTAGAATTCTGTTCTCCCTGTTATGTCCTAGACATAATCTTCCATCTCCTAGATGACCACTATTATGACTCTAACACTATACAATGACTCTTTCTGCATAATTGTGGTGTAACATGAGAACATGACCTATGCCAACTTTGAAGAATGGGCTCTGTGCCTGGCCATCCCTGAGCATTGATCTGAATGTAACAGATGGACATTCTGGGATGACAACTACCTTCACCCAACTGACTAAACCCAAGATGCACTGCCCTGGAATCTGGCTGTTCTTGCCCACTCAATACCCTCCTTCTGCTGACATCATCTTTAAAAGAGGCTCCCTCATTGTTGAACACCTGTTAACTTTTTTAAAAAATGCCCAAAAGCCACCATTAGGAGGCGGATTCCTTCCTGAGCAGCCTCATTAGGAAGCCCCTGCTGTGAGCATAAT
>RJWH01010979.1:0-14190 GCA_004363575.1 Solenodon paradoxus | reverse complement strand
CGCCCGCCTCCTCGGCCTCTTCTTCGACCAGATCTCTCTGTGAACAGACACTGTGAGCGCGGCCACCGAGGGGCTGCCCCTGCGGCCTGTGCGCAGCCTTTTTACGCAGCAGCAGTGCTGTCCCAGGAACCAGGGGGACGTGCCAAACAGCACCCGGGGCCACTGCGAAGCTGACTTCCTGGGGGCGGCGAGGGCAGGACAAGCCCGTAAACCACTGGAAAAACATGGCGGGACATCCTACAGAGCATCTGAGGGTGAGCAGTCACCCTGGACCCAGGTCCCAGGGTCCCGCCGTGAGACAGGCCAGCAGAGCTGAGACGGAAGGAACGGGAGAGATCGCTACGGACACGGTGGCCTTTTAGGCACAGGAAACCACTCAGGCTAATATGGGGGCAGAGAGAAGGCTGGTGATGGCCACGCTGAGTGACAGGCCTCCCCACAGGCACAGTGAGGAGGCTCAGGTGCCTGTGTGACAGCTCTCAGCCTGGAAAGGTCACTCTGCTGCACAGGGAGGACTAACAGGAGGGTCCAAAGAAGACCACAGAAAGGTCCCTCTGGGGTCTGGAGCACTTCTGCAGGGCCACGGTGACGCCGGGCATGGACAGAAACAGTCCCAGCCAGGAGCAGAGGCGGCAGGGGGCGCACAGGCCTGCCCACCACCGAGCAGAGGCCGACGAGCGCCCAGGCCCAGCAGGGTCCGGAACACACCAGGCAAGTGAGTTTGGTTTCTGGGGAAACAGGCCCAGCAAGCAGCAGAGACCGTGCCCCCAGCCTCCCCCTGCTGAGCCCGGCAACCGGCCAGCTGGAGCCTGCACATCGGGCCCCTGGCCTCTCCAGGCCCCGCGCAGTGGCCTCCCAGGCACTGTCGCCGCCCCGCCCCAGCCTAGGTCTGGAAAGGGTCACGGTATCTACAGAGGAAAGACAGGTTTCCCCTCGGCCAGGCCAAGCAAGCGGGCTGGGGCTGCCTGCTTGCAAAGATGAGTCACCAACAGTGGCAGAGGCCAGAGCTCTGCGTCATTCCGCCCTCCAGGGCTACCTGCCCCGGCCCTGGCCCGTCCACCTGCCTCCCCGCCCCTCCCCAGGAGGCTCACCAGATACTTGGTCCTGCCCCCCTGCGTCCTCACAGCCCTCTGGCCGGCCAGGGCCTCCAGCACGACCTGCAGGATGGAGAGCACCCAGGCCGCAGTGGCTTGTGGGGTGACCGGCGTGCCCCGCCAGAGACCCCAGGCCTGGGTGGGCTTGATAGGGCATGGTCCTCAGAGGGGCGAATGAGGACCGGCTCTCGGCAGGGACAGAGTCTGGAGTTATGGGACCAGTTGGGGGTTACTGGGAGAAAAAGAAGCCAAAGTACAACTGGGAACTGAGATGCGCCTCGGAAAAGGCCCGCGGAGAAGGGAGGGCCTCGGGCTGCACACAAGTCTCCGGGCCCTCCTGCCCCGAGCCCCTGTGGGGCCAGAGACTCACCACGCCGAAGCTGAACGTGTCGGTGTCGACGGCCAGCCGCCCCGTCTTCACGTACTCCTCAGGCAGGTAGGCCAGGGTGCCTCGTACGGTCCGCGTCCGGGCCACGGAGCTGCTCTGGCCGGGGTTGGCGCCTGAAAAGCGGCTGAGCCGGGCCAGGCCGAAGTCTCCCAGTTTGGGCGTCAGTCTCTCATCCAGAAGGACGTTGGAACTTGCGGGAGGGAAGGAAACAGCATCAGCTGGGCCTGGCCCCAGTGAACTCAGAGTCAGGGCCATCGACCTGGAACTTCACCGCTACGGCGGCTGGTGCTGCCCTGGCTGCTGCCACGACCTGGAGCAGCCTCGCAGGTTGGGCCCGCTCATGGGCGGCGCCTGTCCTCGCTTGTTTCTGTACCTGTCCGACACTGGGTACCCCGGGATGCAGGGGAGGGCACTGTGCCCCGATGGCGGGGGGTCTGGGAGCCTGTGCTCCCGCAGTTCTCAGGGGCCCAGAGCACCCCCTCCTCACCTCTTGACGTCCCCGTGGATGAGGCTGGGGCTGTCCCGATGTAAGAACTGAATGGCCCGGGCAGTGCCCAGAAGGATGTCCAGTCGCTGAGGCCAGGAGAGAGGGGGACAGGCCTGGGAGCAAAGGGGTATAGTGGAGGCTGGGTGGGGGCCACCGCTCCTTGACCCCCACCCGCCCTCTACCTGTCCCGTGTGTCTGCACAGCACTGAACTCTGGGCCTCAGTTTCCGGTTTTGGAAAACGAGGAGCTAACCCTCCACAACTAAGGTCCGACAGCCTGCAAAGCAGCACAGCAAGGCCACGACACAGGTGCGGGGTGCGCTCCTGGGTTCATCATGGTGTCTGAGCCTTCTTAGTCCTGGGCTTCATCCGGACGACGCCAGGTCATCGGGATCGGGTGGCGGCTTTCTCCCCACGCCCAGCACAGCCTAAGGGCTGGGCTGCGGAAGCTCTGGCCCCGTGGGTGCTGAGCGCTCGTGTCCTGTGGGCAGCTAGCTACCCGGTGCCCAGGCCCCAGCGGGGCCAGGCCCGAAGGCTGGGCCCCAGGCCCCTGCCCTGCAGGGACACGCTCGGCCGGGCCAGGCTACCTGCACGTGGAGGCGGTCTTCCAGGGAGCCATTGGGCAGGTAGCCGTAGACGAGGCAGTAGAAGCCGCTCTGGGCGCAGTAACCAGCGAAGTCCACAATATTCGGGTGACGAAATCTGCTCGGAAACGTGCGGCCTGAGCGCGCCCGGGCCAGCCCGCTTTCCAAGCGGCCTTTGCTAGGGTGACAGTCCCCACCACGGAGCCCGGGCACTGGGACCTGGAGGCTCACCGGGACAGCTGCTGCACCTCGGTCAGGAAGCTCTGCTTCACCGTGGCCCACTCCAGCTCCGCCTCCTGCAGCCCCGGGGAGAGTCGCGCAGGGGGAGGCTGAGCCGCCCGGGCTTGACGGTCACTCCCGTTGCCACTGCCACCCGCCCTGGGCCCAGAACCACCCACGGGTCGGGGTCCCGCAGCCTGGGAGAGCCAGCAAAGTGACAGTGTGCTGACAGCCTTCCTGGGACTCACCTCCTTCAGCCTCTTGACAGCATACACCGTGTTCCTCATCACTGCCCGGTACACGCACCCGAAGCCACCCTCTCCGATCTTGAGGTGCTCTGAGAAGTTGTGGGTACCCTGGGAAATCTCGTGGGGGGGCCAGCAGAATGGAGAGGGGTGGTGGGGCCCCTGCAGGAGGGATACTGAGCTCTCCGGGCTGGCCTGTGGGAAAAGACCCCGGGTCAGCTGAGGTCCTGTCTCCTCCCCTCAGCCCAGGCTCCCTGCTGCTGGTCTCCACCTACCTGGACAGAGGAGGGGGCTGGAGATGGTGACTGTGGCAGGAGGGGAGCAGGGCTGGCGACTGGGATGACGACTTCCTGCTCAGTATGGGCCTGGGAGCCTGGAAGAGCTTTACAGAGGCAGCAGTGAGAGGTGGCAGAGAGCAGGGGCAGGGCCATCAAGCCCAGCTCCCGGGCCACTTACCTGGGGAGAGGAGGGTGGATGCTGACGTCCACAGCTGCTGGGGGCTGGCTGCCTTGGCCTCAGAGGGTGCAGAGATGCCACTGGGTCTGGGCGCAGTGGTGCTGGGGGGAGGGAGGCGGGCGGGAGGGTGCCCTGTGCCGCCCAGGAAGGAAAGGAAGGTTAGGCCCAGGTCGGGGAGGGGCCCGGCTGGGGGATCCCGGGGGTCTGGGGGCCACGCGCTCACAGGCCGTGATGATGTCCCGCGCGCGGAGCAGCTGCAGGTGCGTGAGGATGTGCACGAGGTCGGCCACGCGGGCATTGCGGTTGATCCAGGGCCAGAGGACGCTGGCAGTGCGCTGCCCGGAGCGCTCGCAGAGCCGTAGCTCGGTCTGGTCGCGCACGATGAGGGCCGCTGCGGGGCAGGGGTGGGGTCGGGTGGGGTGGAGGTGGGAGCGGGAGCGTGAGAACTGGGCGCCCGGGGCCGCGTGCCCCCCCCCGCCCCGCCCCGCCCCTCCCCGCCCCGGCCCACCAGCCCGCCGCCACCCACCGAACTGGCACCAGTCGGCGGGCTCGAGGGCGTCCATCACTTTGTAGAAGCGGCACATGACCCAGGACGGCACCTCGTACAAGAAATGCTGGGCACCGGGGACCGCGGGATCTCCCGGGCCGGGGCCTCCGGCCATGACCGCTGCCGCCGCTACCGGGCCGAGGCCTGTCGGGGCCTCTGACGGCCGCGGCGGGCGCGGGCCTCGGCCGGCCGGTCCGCGGACACTGAGTCACTTCCCCTTTAAGCCGGCCGCGTGCGACGCCCCGCGGCCCGGAAGGGGCGGTGCCCCGACCCGCCGCCATCTTGCTCGCCGCCGCCGCCATCGCGCCGCTCGGCCACACGGGGGCGCCGCACACGGCCTTCATTCGGGGAGGCCCGGCGGGCTTCCAGGAGGAGGGGCCGTCCGAGCGGGGCTCGGGGGCCGGGAGGGCGGTTCCCCGCATTGCGGACAAAGGGCGGAGCGAAGCGCTCGGGGTTCTGGAAATGGAGGGCGGGCCGGGAACGCGCCCGGGGAGGCCGCTCCGCGGCTGGGCGCTTTCCTCCGGCGACGGGGCAAGAGTGGTCCGAGCTGCGGACGGGGCCGGCTCACGTGTGGGGCGAGGGCCGCGAGGCTGCGCACCGGCAGCAGGGTCTGCAGGCTGCTCGCCGCCGGTTTCCGCTCTGCGGGGAGCTGGCCCGGCCGCCGACGCGGTTCGCTGTCGCGGCCCCCCGCCCCGCACGCCCGAGTCGGCAGGGGGCGCTGCGCGGCGGCCCCGGCGCGCTCCAGCCGCGCCTCCCCGGTTTCGCCTCGGCTCGCGGCCCCGCCCGGCCTCTCCCAGCCGCCCCCCCGCCCCCCGCGGCACCGCGCCCCACCTCACCTCTCGCCTGGAGGGTCGCGCCTCCTCTAGGCGCCGACGGCTTTCCGATTACGTGCCGTGCTTCCCGAACCCTCCAAAGCTGTCCCAGCCATCGCGAAGCCCTCACGGCTTCCCGGGCCCCTCGCATGCCCGCCTGGCCGGGTGGCAGGGTGTCCTTGAGCCCGTGCGCTTGGCTGCCGGCGCCACTCCCGCGGTGCCACCCCCGTGACTTCCTCCAGCCGGCCCGGGCTTCCAGGCCGCAGCTCCTGGGCAGCTCTTCTTCCCGGAGCGTGTCCCGGCGCCCTGGCTGCGGACCCCGCAGGGCTCCCCCAGGCTGTCCTCCCAAGGGCTCAGAGCTGCCTCTAGAAACTGAGTCCACTCAAGAGGCCTCTATCAAAGCCTCTTTCCAGAAGCCACATCCACTCCCCAAAAGGAGGCCAGCCACACTCTGGGCCCGGGTGGCTTCCCACAGAGACACACCTACTGACACTCCCAGCACGAGTGGGAGTTCTGCCTGTGCACACGTAGGCTCTAAGCACATACACACTCCGTCCTGCTTGCACACGTTGGGCTGCAGCTCCTCGACGGCTCACACAGCTGGAATTTCAACCCTTTTCACATTCATTCGAGTCTGAATTCACCTTCTAGTAGGTGTCCACATCTGTGTGACACTGGACTTGGCCGCTGTCACCCCTCCGGCCCCACAACGGCCTGGGGAGGACAGCTGTGTGGACGGAGCCAGGGCCTGTGCGAAGATGTGACAAGGACCACAGAGCCTGCAGTGACCACAGCGCCCCCTGGGGGCAGTCCTTCCACTGGCCCAGCCTGCTCAGGGAGCCAGGCTGACAGAGACCACACTGGGAACCCCTACCTGTCCCTCAGGAAGTGGGAAGAGGTGCTGCTGCGCAGAAGGCCTTGGGTCCACTTGCCACTAGGGCAGGCCGACAAGGACCAGGCCCTGCCTTCTGCTGGTTGCCGTCCCCACTCCCCAGCAACGCAGGGGCACTGTGCCTGCAGCGACCGGCCTCAGAGCCCCCCGTCAAGAGCTGGCTGGCTGTGTTGGGGACAGAAACACCACCCTGCTGACCTGTGAGCTGTCTGATAATGAAAGCCCAGACCTTGAGTCACTTTCACAGAGAGGTTTATCGAGAATGCTAACAGCACAGGATACAGAACTTCCCAACAAAAGGTGCAAACGGTCACTTAGAAAGGCATGCTGAGTATTCTTTGCTTTCACACGTATTAAAAAACTTACAAAAATAAAAGAAAACTGCGTGCTGCCCATCTTTTCAAATAGTAAAAGAACCTTATGAAAAAATCACTTGATTTTACAACAAAAGACACAAACGGACATTTTTATGTAAATTTATAAGGCAAACTCTTTATATAATAAATAGGTTACAGGGATTCAGTGGGGGTGTTTTTGAAACGTATACAGGTACATTCAGACAGGTTTACTGAAATGGTACAAATTTCCTTAATAAATTGCCTTTTTTTTTAAATATATCAGTGCTTTCAGTCATTTGGCTATACACAAAGAACCTTTTTTTGAACACTACAAAAAAGCAATCAATATTTTTTTTAAAACGACCTACTAATTTTCTAAAGTAATTGTCCCAAAACACAAAAACTGAAGGTGAATGCGATAGAGGGCTTCTAGAGACATCTCCAGCCAAGTCTGTCCTGGCGGCACCCCGTGCCCAAACCTCCCACCCTCGGCCGGCTCCCTCGGCCAGGGCGGCCACATCACCGCAGCTGGGGAGGGGCCACCACCCTGCCTGACTCTCCCCGCTGCTAAACCCATGTGCAAATGGTCACTACAGACAGCACTGGCCTCGCCTTTCAGAGGGGCGGACACATCTGTCCCTGTTCTGGGGGCCCAGAACAATGTTTACCGGGGCCTTAGCCTCTCTGACAAGGACCTGTTTTTGCCATGGAAAGGGGGAGGGGGGGGTTCTGGTGTCCAAATTTGGCTGGGGCTCGGATGACAGGATGACAGCAGAGAGAGAGCAGGCACTCCCTGCATCATCATCTTCTCGTCCCGGGGTCACATTGGTGTCCTGCACTGTGCGGTGGGTTAGGGTGGGATTGGATGGTGGTGTCCTGAATGGCCGCACCCACCGCCTGGCCTGTCTGTCCTGCCAACACACACTGACCTGTGCCACACCTGACGTGTCCGGGGTGATGCCCACCCTACCCCCATCAAGGCGAGGTCGGCTCTGCTCAGACCCCTCCTGGCTCCCATAGCAGGAACACTGACCTTCCCTGTCCTTAAAAATGACGACGATGGTAATATCTTCGGGGAGAAAAAAGCAAAAAAAAGAATCCACTGGGTGACGGAAAACCTGGTTTCGCTCTAACTTTGGAAATGGCAGCGCATCAGCTATTGGGTCTGCGGGCTCGGGGCGTAGCTGCTCTGGGTGGCTTCCTGCTGATGTGGGCAGGGGCCGGTTCTGAGACCTCCCCTCCTGGGGAGAAAGGACAGCCCCTCCAGTCTCAGTCACTGTCCCCTCCCTCCGAGTTCTTTTGTTTGTAAAGAAAAGGTGTCTCTGGAACAATTACTTTACACATGGTTACAATACAGACTTCAGTTCACACACAGAAGAGATTTACTTTGCAAAGTTCCTTTCACCCACCAAAATTACACAAACGTAAGCCTCAACACCACAGTTAAGAGGACCAGTAGAACCTCTTGTCGGAACACAAAAGGAGAAATAAAAACCAAACTCAACCCAAACAGAAAAACCCCAGAAAGACGAGGGGGAGGTGTGGGGGGAGCAAACACAGCACGCGGTACAGTGTCGGGGTGGGCGGGCGGGAGCCCGCGCGGGGATGTCCCGGCGAACACTGAGTAACAGTCCTGGTGGTATTTGGTCATACAGTCATCGACTCTGACTCGGGGCGGCCGCCATTGATTGAAGCAGTAACAAATCAAACGGAAAAGGAGGCCTCGGTGCAAGGGAAGGAGCAAGCTTTTGCTCGCCGCTGTCCAGCACCCCGGAAACACTGGGAGGCCACCAGGTGAGGCCACCTCGGGTGCCGAGTGGAGGTTTCGGTCAGAAAGCACGCACGTGGACACACGTGGACACCCAGCTGCCAGTGGCCGCCTGGTCTCCTCTGTGCCCGCCCCAGGCTGGTGGGAAGGGACATGGAGACCCACGCTAATACTGAAGGCAGCCCAGAGCGGAGCTGCCCTCGCCCGGGGCCCTCTGAGGGCCAGAGGGGAGCCCAGCCACCCGAAGGGCCCACGAGCATGTCTCTTTAGGGGTCAGGCCTCAGAAGAAGTCATGATGCAGGGGGGAAGCTTTTGGCCCTGGTGATTATAATGCTCTCTGCTTTGGAAGAACAAGTTTCTAGATTTATTATTTTTTTTGGTGTTTTTTAATTACCTAAAAAAACCCTCAAAAAGAACTGTTACAGCTAAACTCTCTAGCAGATATTGCTCGTTAAGAATTACAAAAGCAAATGCAATTACTCGTAGGAGGAGGGAGAGGAGACGGACATTTCTGGAGTCTTTGCCACCCCCTGGAGGGGACCCACCGGACTCTTGTGTGTGGCTCTGGGGTCTCTGGTCTTCCACCCAGTATGGCTCACGTTCTCAGAGACGCAATCTGCCTCCCGTCTCTCTCCAGCCCCCAGACTCCGCCAAGTGGGAGCTGGGCTGCGAGAGAGGCCTGCTGAGCGGACTCCGCGTGTGGCCGCCCTGCCCTGGACTCGGCTGTCACAGCCCACGGAGGTGACCGGCCCTGCAGCGGCAACCCGGGCCGCTCTCAAGCCTGGAGGAATAGCGCTCAGCTGGCGGCGGCCTGGAGTCTCCTTCACTTGGCACAGGGAAGCCCTCGAGAGAAGCGAGGAAAGACCACAGATCTGCTTGGACAGAAGAAGTGACCAGCAGACAGATTTGTCGTTTTTCTGGGTTTTTTTTTTTTTTTGTTATTTTTTTGTTTTTTATTTTCCCATGTCCTACGCTATGGTTATCAGAAGTATTGTAATTAAGCAACAGGTATCGTTTTAACAGGTTTGTTTTTGTGAGGAGCCACAAGCAAAATGAGTTTATAACTGTGCAATATACAGATAGATATATATAAAAATTCAACTGCTTGGTGTGTCTAGTTGGTGCATTAAATAAAAGGGACAGAAAAACTAAAAGCGAAACTGAAAAGCAAAACAGAAGCCCGGGATCGAGGAGATAAAGCAGGCCTATCGTATAGTCTATAAGATACTGGATAGAACCGGGTCACCAGGAAGAACAGCGTTGTCACTTGACACACAGACACTGCGGGGAGAGGGACACCAGTGGGCAGGAGCCAAGCCTCTTGGCCTTTTCAGCTCATTTTCTCTGGCTGCTGAGCAGGACCTGAGAAGAGGGAAGATAGAAGGGGCTGGGGGAGCCAGGCAGTCTGCAATCTCCCAAGCTCCGCGGGGATTTCCTTCCGCGAGGGTCACCCGCCCTCCCCCAGGGACTCTCTTGGGAGACCACGGAGGGGTACACAGCACAGCCAGCACTCAGGCTCGGCCCTCGGTTCCCAGGTCAACCAGGAGCCCGAACACGGCCACCCAGGAGGCTACCCAGGACAGGCTACACCAAAGGCAGAGGCTGTGGGGCGTTGCCAGCCCTCCCTCCTCCATGGCCTGGGCTCTTGTTCGGACTCATTTTTCCTGACAAGTCAGCACTCGTGGTGAGCTCTGTCGCGAGGAGAAAAAGCAGGAAACAAGTGGTGCCAGGTAGCGAGAAGGCTGGGCCTTTCAGGATCACCTGTGAACACAGAGCCAGCGCCTGCAGCTGGGACCGGCCGGAAGCCGGGTCCTCGGGGACTGCACCCCAGGGGAGCGGGTTCTCCTGTCCTCAGATGCAGCAGGGTTCAGGCTGGACTCCTCCGCGCCTGCAGAGTTCACTGCACAGCCCGGGGAAGCGCCAGGTATTTTTAGATTAGCATTTTCGCAAAAGCTTGCTCTTATTCAGAAAGATGGTGACATAAAATTACGTCACGTTTTCTAGGTTTCCCTTCTGAGTTGTTGCGAACTGGTTTCAGCGTTAGCCCCTGGGGGAGGCAGAATCTTAGCCGTTGGCAATTAGACCACCCTTTGGTGAGACGGACGTGGCATCTACAAGAGGACATCAGCATGGAGACTCCACGGTCCCCTTGAGTGGACTGGTTCAGTGATGTGGGCAGCCAAGGTGGCCCCTGGCAGCGAGCACGAGCAGGGACGAGACATGCAGGGCTGAGGCTGGGACTCGGGGGCAGGCGAGGCAAACGGCCACGGGCTCTACACCCGGCTCGCTTCCTGAAGTCGGGGCCACCGGCCCTAGAACTTGTGAAGCTTGAATCAGGAAACGACTGGGCACCAATGCCCGCTGGGAATGACGCACGAACGTCTTCTCCAGGAAGCGGCACCATGAGCGCCCGGCCCAGGCAGCGGAGCGTGATGGGGATGCTCTGGAGGGGGGCTGCGGTTAGAGGGTACAGAGCTCAGGCTGCCAGGCTCCACAAGACCCGGTCCGTCCTCCCTGGTGGATCCTGTTCACGCCCTCTGCACTCTGCTGGACTTGGCTGCTTAATGAGCTACTTAGAATCGAGGTCTTGCCAGTTAAGAAGACACCTTTCCCCACCCAGTGTGGCCGTCTCTGGATCTCCCCGTTCATGACTGCTGTCACGGCAATGACAAGCTGGGCACAGAGCGCGAGGCTGCTCCAGGTCCCACTGGCACCATCATGATCTCCCACCTGGAATGCCGCCATGGAAGACACCGGACGGCAGCTGTGGGGAGCTCAGGAGCACCCCCAGGTCAGCATGGCTTTTACCTTCCGGGGAGCTGCGGGGCTGGGGCCCTTGGCTACTTTGGCACTGATGGACTGGGGGTGGTGCCTTTTGATACAGGACTACAGCACCAGTAGAAGGCAGCTGATTACAGCCTGGCTGTGGTCATGTCCCCAGTTCACTGCAGTGGCAAGGTCAGCCAGTCCGCTGGGAAGGACAGGCCCACCAGAGGCCAGGCGGGCTGAGTGAGTAGCTGGAGGACATGCAGACTGCTGGGAGTGGAGGTAGTGACTCAACTGGAGTACGGGCTGGGAAGACTGCAAACAGGCCTCTCCAAGGCCCAGGCCTGTGGGGATCAGTCAAATTCCTGTTTTTCACACGGCCCCGCAGTGATGGCCTCCGATGATCCTCCTGGTGTCCTTCTACACCCTAACTCACGGTTACACCTCATACTGGACGGGGCACAACTGCAACCTCTAGTCAACCCGACCCCAAGCAGAGTAACAAACTGGCATGGTTGCCTGCTTTAAGGTGACTCACTTGTGATTCGTGACACCTTTATTTGAGGAAGAAGAAGGACTATGGAAGAAATCAGGGTGCAGGGACCCCCACTTTGCCTGCAGCTTTGGAAGTCTAGGGAAAAAGCTGGGAGTGAGAGAGATGCTACTGGAAATACTGGGTTTTTCACCACCCATGCCTTCAGCCCTGAATGGACGGTCATGGGCCAAAGAGGGACCCGGTGGGCCCCGCACTCCTCCTCCCAGGACAGCTGTAGACACTGCTTCCAGGAGCCACATTCCTTGGACCGAGGAGAATGCATAAAAACCCAACTGACTAATCAGACATCATCTCCGTGACAAGCAGGCCAGTCACCGTGGCTTGAGCACACAGGTGCCCTTGGGGGTGCCAGAAGTGTGAGGCTACCCTGGAGATGGGAGCCTTTTGTCCTCGGAGGAAGTGGGGTTCAAAAGGATCTGCCTCCTCCTCCGATCCCCCTTCCCTTCCTGGAGGAGTCAGAAGTGAAGGTGGGGGGGTCGACAGCAGCGCAGGTTTGGTTTCACGACCTGCTTTTGCTGCATAAGGAAATGGGTACAGAATGCTAGAAAGGCCAACTATGACTCTACAAACAGAACGGGGCAAACTCCCTTGTTTCTAACCACTCTGGAAGACACAAACACATTTTTTTCTTAAGCTACTGATTGGAACTGTCAACTACGGTTCCTGATCACTAGACTGGCAAGGAAGTGCTGGGTGGTTCTAGGGGGTTGCACTCCTTCATGGCTACACCGTGGTGAGGAAGCCAGGGAACAGTAACTAAAAGACACAAGACAACGCACACTTGACAGTTCATGGCAGCAGCTCACATGGGACGTGCTTGTGGGTGGTTCTGGAAGCATAAGAGCTGCTGTCTCGTTTGCTACTTTGATAAGGTACTTCTCAGCTGGACAGATTTAGATATGAGAATCTCTGTAAACACAGAAAAGGATATACCAATATGATGAAGATATGCAGCTAGATAAGGACTTCCTGAACAGAGGTGGACACGATGAGGCCCCAAATGGAAACCATCACTTCCTACCCCACAGCAAACCCAGGCCTCAGAGGCCTGCCCCATGGAGCAGACGCGGGAATGTGTGATGCACTGCGACCCCCGTCGCCAGCAAGCGAAGCCAAACGTTTCCCTTAGGAAAGAACTCGTGGGCAAAGGGGGAGCCACGGGGCTGCACAGCCGGGCCTGGCACAAAGCCCCCGCTGGACCGCTCGGTGACTCTGGCAGGCCCCAGAGGGCCTCTGTGCTTCGCGTGGTGGCCACACCCCAACTGGGCCCCACCACTCCCACCTGCTTCTCGAGAGCAGGAGGCTGAACAGGCCTGGTGTTCGGGGTCGGAAAGGCCTTCTGCTTCCTCTGGCGGTGGAAGGGGGACTCCCTGGGAGAGCAAGGCCTGGCTGTTCTCCAGCAGGAGGCGGCTCAGAACAGGGTGGGCTGGTGCTGACAGCAGGGGGCAAAGGGTGGGGCGAGTTCTAGGGACCTAGTGGCTCGGGATCCGGGGGGGCACTGCGGCTGCTGGAACAGACGGGGTGACTAGGAGGAAGGAGAGGGGACGAAATGAGAGAATGAAAGGAGAGGAGAGAGGAGAAATGAATCAGGAAGTCCTTATAAAATTGCAGCAAACACTTAGAGTTTCGGAGCTTCGTGGGAGCCCTATGTGCTGAGCCCACTTGAAAACAAGCGCAGGCACAGCCAGACCCAGGCAGTTCTGGGCACCATCACGTCTGGAGGCCAGTTTGCTCTCAGAGCAGGTTTGTTTTGAAGTGGGAACGTGGAGAGTCAATAGTGCAAATAGTCCTAAGCTGTCCCTAAAGGAGCAGAATTGCAAAGTTTTGGAAGAACGTTTTCCCTCCTTCCCCTTCCCCTGCACGCTGCCCTGTCCACTGAGCCTCTCCCTGCTCGGCACGGACTGCGCTGGGCGGCTGGGAAGCCCTCCCGGCCTGCGGTGCCCGGCTGTCCAGGCTCGCTTGCCTGCTCCCTGTCTTGCTGCCGCCTCGGCCTCTCTCGAGCGCCACCCGCTGAAGGGCGGCCCGGGGCCACTCTCGCCTCTGACTCAGGCCAGTGTTCAAGCCCGCGACTGAAAGGACAGTCCCTCCTAGCGAACAGGCGCTGCTTCCCTGTCCCGTGAAACGTCCTCGTTGGATCTGGAGTGGGGCCGGCGCGGCGGGGCCAGACGGCGCCACCACGGTGGGGTCTCGGGGGCTGGAGCCACTGGCCACCTGTCTTCTTCTCTAAACAATCCAACTATCTTTCCTGCTTCCTTCCTCCTTGTCCTGATGTGGGGGGGAGCCAGGGAGCTGCGGGGCGGGGGGCGGAGCAGGCTGGGGGGTGCTGACTGGGGCACCGACGGCACCGGGAACGGGAGTGTCCTCAGCTGCTCTGTCCCTGACGGCCACGCGGGGAAGGGCTGGGTGGGAGGGGAGGTGCAGGCGTACCTAAGAAGCCTGGTCAACAGCTTGTCTGGTCAGTAGTGTCTGCAGCAAGCCTTGTTGAAGGAGCCTACTGGAGAAAAGTGCAAAGCTACTTCTGGCCCTGGTTAGGTCTTCAACCTGACTGTGCTTGTCGGTAAGAAAATCATCCCCAATGCTCCAACTACTCCCACCCTGAAGCCACGAAACTCTAAGTTTACTGAAAGAAAAAAAAATATTTTTTATTTCAGTTAATCGGGAAGCTTTGTCAGAGCCCTACCCAGAAGGAGAAGAGACAACAGCTGCCTTTATTCTTGTTGGTTTGCTGTGCAATCCGCGCTGCAAAGTCAGCTCACTCTCTCGGTCACGGGCGTCCGGCTGTCCACAGGCTCCTCTCTGTTTGGCCTCGGCATGGAGGACGAGACAATGTCTTTGCGCTCTCCCTCCCCTCGGTGTTTGTACTTTTCTGTGGCCGTGGCGGCGGTCGCGAGTGCGGGCTGAGTCTTAGCTGGCTCCTTGGGGCAGCCGTCGCTCTCCAGCGAGCCTCCTCGCGGCATCTTCTCCTCCTTGCAGACGCTGCTGCTCAAGTCCTGGGGCTCAGGGGGGCTGGCAGGGTCCTCAGAGCTCTGGGGCTCGGGC
>RJWH01010978.1:0-14120 GCA_004363575.1 Solenodon paradoxus | reverse complement strand
GAGGCGGGGTGTGAGGCGGGACGGGACGTTCAATCGCTGTGCTGTGCGCTGTGTGAGTGGCCGGAGGTGTGGGGACAGTAGGTGAACGACTCCTGTGCGGCCGCCTGCCTGTGCAGGGGTGGACGAGGATGCGTCCTCCACAGTGTGGCCCCTGACTGCCCCTTGTCCGGCCAGACGCCCTTGTCCCCGCCCCGAGGGAGCCTGGCGCTGCCCGGGGCAGACTCGCCCGCGTGACCGTGAACTCTGCGGCCGCACACGCCCGCCGGCCTCGCCGCAGACCGCCTCCTCGACACCGCGCGACGACGCGGCCGGACGCCGGGCACAGCAGGGACAGCGCGGCGGCACGGGGCTGTGGGGCCGAGTGACCTGACCGGTTTGTGCTCGGCGGCGCCCGAGCCGTCAGCTCCATCTGTGTGTGAAGGCGCGGAGCCCACGGTCACTCGCTGCCTCTCGATCGGGCCTGTGAGGGGCATGGGGTCTGGCAGAGAAAGGGGTCAATAAGGTGGGACTAACTTGAGGGAAAAGGCACAGGAATTGCCCCGCACACAATGCGGAGCTGCGCGCGGAGAGTGCATCCGAGCAGGAGAAACACACCGTCTTCTGTCGTGAGTGGTGACAGGCCATGCAGCTCCCACGTGGAGACTGGGGTCAGGGCACAGGCGTCCGGGACAGATGTGACCTGCCGGGCTCCCGGGCAGTGCGGGGGCGGCGTGAGGGACGCCAGTGAGAGGAGGCAGGGGCGCCCCGTCCCTGGTGTGTGGGGCGGCTAGGCTGACGGGTCACCCTGGAGAGTGTGGATGGACAGACTTTCACAAATGGCTTCTCCTGTCTTGTCTCTCCAGAGAAAAGCAGGAGGCCTTTGTCCTAATCGGCTGACAACGAAACACATCATACCCGATTGTGACGCCTCAGAGAGCAGAGGGTCCCTGGCCGATGTCCTTCACAGGAGTGACCGGGAGAAAATAAAACCCCGCGGTAGGTCCGTGGAAAACGCACCGGGGTCCACGTCATTTCAGGAATGGCAGCTTTTCTGAATAAAGAAGTTGGCCAATGTGATTTTCACATGAAGTTAGACTGGAAACCCCTGTGTCCACTCAGTGGCGGCCGGTCAAGTTCAAGCCCAGGGCAGAATCCCCGGAGGCAGGAGGAGAGCGGAGTGTGGGCGGGGCGTGCGCGGTCTCCGGGCAGTCTCACCGGCCCCCTGGGCCACCCCTTCGCCATCACGGGTGACCAGTGGCCCCTGGCCCTGGCCAGAGCACCTGGCCCAGCTGTCACAATCAAAAGTGCCCCCAGCCATGGCCAAGAGTTGGGGACACCGAGGAGACTCAGCGGGTGACGCGATGCGACCACAGCAGAGTCCCGCGCGCTGAGCTGCCCTCCTAGAGCAGCCCGGGCGGCGGCGCGTCCCCGGCGGCCCTTCCAGAGAACTCTGCAGGCGGGCCCGGAGCTGCGTCCGCCGCAGGGCGCGTGTGGGGCTTCATTCAGCGCCCGGAGCCACCACTGTGTGTCTGGGGATGATCCCAGGGTGTCCGGCGGCCGCGCAGGCTGCAGGCCCACAGCCGGAGTTCGTTCCGCCGCCCTGCGGGGTTCGGGTCCCCACGCCCCGAGTCCGAGGGCGGACAGCCAGCTGCAGACATCCAGCGGCGTGCTCTCACCGTGCTCGTGGGACGTGGACGTGTCCCCACCGTTCCAGCTGTGGGGGGACGAGACGCGGCTGCGTGAGGAGAAGGACACGGCATTGCCACGCAGAAGGGTTCTCCCAGGAGCGAGCCTTCCGTTCCACGGACACTCACACGAGGACGACTGGAAAGCGACAGATAACTGCTCTCTGGGCCTTTCGGGGGGAGTAAGCTCCTTTGTGTGGCGTTTGGAGGGGTCCTGGCCCAGGGGTTCGTCTTTGGATCACGTCCCCGCCCGTCGGAGTGCGCCGCCCCGTCACTGCGAATGCAGTCTTCCCCACCGCCGCACGGCACACGGCGTCCGCCTCTGTCACAGCGCCACCTGGGCAGCCCCCAGATTCAGCACAGACCCTGCCCGACTGCATGTCGCACAGACGTGTCCCCCCTGCACAACCACCAAGGACCTGCGTCCCGGGAAGGCGCGCTGCCCACGGAAGTCCCTGCCCCTGGGACACAGCGTTGGCGGGATGGCCGGAACTGCACGGTGACAGACTTGAACCAGCACCGGCACTGAGTTCAAACACAGAAATCCTGCAGGCAGGCTCGTGCGACTGTTCCGTCCTCCTCCACAGGAGGGCCCTGAGCCAGACCCCTGGGCGGAGCCGGTGCCCTGAGGCCGCCCGCAACGCGGCCCTTCCGTCCTGGGGATGGTGCAAGGAACATCTGTCCAAGCACCGCAGGCTGTTTGGAAACAAGAGACTGGGTTCCTGATCTGTTTGTAAAAGCTCTTAGGTTCAAATAGCTTTCGTGTTGGCTTCACAGACAAACTTCGTTCTTTCATTCCCTCCCTCCTCCTTCCCTCCTTTTTCTTTCCTTTGTTCTTTTTCTGTCTTTTTTTTTTTTTTTTACTGTCTAGTTCACATGTCTGAGCTTTAAAAAAATCAGTGTCTGAACAAACCCTCCCTCTGGAAACATCTGAGACACGGTGAGTGCTCACGTGCTGGGTTCTCTCCTAGGGACTGACGTGCCCGCCGAAAGCGCTCGTCCCCACGTGCGCCCCAGGAGGTCAGGGCTGTAGCTCCGCCCGCCTGTGTGCACAGCGCTGGGCCTCGGGACGCCGTGAGCCCCTGGATGTCGGGCCCAGCACCCCAGGTCTGCTTGTTTGTGGCTGTTGGGTTTTTATGGAAACGAGGCCGTGACACAGCTTGTGAAGCGAACGGGCTCTGTGTCCACCTACTGTGTGCCCCGGACTGCAGGTGGGACATTGAAACGGACGTCGTCAAAGCGCAGGGACAGGCGTCCCTGGTGGAGCAGCCGTCGGGATGGTGGCCTCCGAAGGACACAGGCCACACAGCTCTGGGTTTCGTCCCGGCCCAGGGGGAACAGCCAGTGTGAACGACTGCAGTGGAAATAAAGCGAAGTGCGTCTTCCTGCCCTCCTCTCTCTTCCTACCTGCCAGTCTGCCTGTTCTCTTCCTTCCTGCCGCACCTTTCCTTTAAAACGCAAACGTAGACGCAACTGACACAAAAACAGAGAACAAGAACGCAGCGATGACGCCGTTCTAGCTGAACCGGAGCGTGATGGAGTGACAGCCCCGACACCGCACGGACACCAGCTCGCCTTCTCCGCTGTGCACGGAGGCGCAGGGGCGAGGCCGCTCCTCGCTCGCTGTGGACGCGCACGCCCCTCACCGCTTCCACCTGCTGGAGCTGCGAGGGGCTCTTACCGCTTCTCAGTTCCCGAGGGAACACGGGACGCGTGAGGAGCAGCGGTGCCGGGCGCCTGGGCTGCTTTCATGGCTGTCATGCCAACCCCTGGTTCACGCGTCACTGACGTGAGCGGCGCGGACAGTCGCGCAGTTGTCCCGCCGCGTGGAGCGGGCCGCCGCGTGCACATGCAGGGACGTCGGGGGACAGAGCGCTGGCGTTTTCCTTCTAACACGGAAACCAAGATCCTCCTTCAAACGCCGCCCGCCCACCCGCGCCGTGTGCTTGGGGTGCACACGCAGAATTGCAGAGAAAGCAGAAAATCTCCGAGGGGAGACGGACGGCGCCGTGCGGGTGCCATCCAGATGATTTGTGAAGCACTTTACACGCGGCACTTAAGCGTCACTAAAATTGCAGCATGTCGATGACAGATGACACTGTATTGTTCCCACTTTGCATATAAAGATGCCGAAACTCAAAGTTGCAGCTGATCCCACGACCGCAAGGCCTGAGTGTGGGAGAACTGGCCAGGGAGTAGCGTTCGGGGCGGGGGCGTCCACGCCTGCTCCTGCTCCCTCCGGGGTGGTCCTGGGACCACCGTGCTGCCCGGCCTGGATGCAGACCAGCGAGGCTGCGTGGGTGACCGTTGCATCACAGCCCTTCGGCTCAGCCTGACGTGCACGTTTTCTCTCTGCCCTCAGGACAGACATTCCTGAACTCAGTTTGCAGTTTTCGGCATTGCCTTTGCCTGCGGTCTTGCAGCTGCTGTTTTCCTGAGTCGGAGCCATGGTCGGTGCTCAGAGCCGACAGGCCGCGGCCCAGACCAGCACAGGCAGACCTCGCGCCCTGGAAACGCACACGGAGCGCGGACCTTCGCCAAAGATGCCAGGAGGTGGAATCCGAGAGCGGTGATGTTGTCTTCTGTCCCATTCTCTCCGTGATCTGTGGAGGTAATCACCCAGCACAGTGGAGACACTAAATCACATCACCAACCTGCTCAGATGGTGCCACGTGGGGCAGCCGCCTTCCGCACGGGTTACTGACATGCTCTTAAGACGGCGGATGTTTTATTGACTTCATAATTATTCTGTGTGTGTGGTTGGCTTGGTTTATATCCATGTGCAAGTTTATTTCATGCTCTTTAAGATGTAATAAAGCTAAATTATATATGATTCCCGAGGAGCTGAGAGGTCTTGGAAAGGCGTTTGGGAGTCGCCTGTGCCAGAGCCATCGCTAGAGGGAGCGCGGCCTGGGTGGTCCTACGAGGGGCCTGTCCGAGGGCGGCTCAGGCGAGCTCGGCCCAGGGCCCGTTCAGGCTCCCAGCAGCGGTCTGTCTGCAGCGGGGCCGGAGGAGAAGCGGCACCCGGGCCTCCATGGGGACTTCACTTTCAGATTTCAAATCAAGGCGTGTTATGCAAGCTGTGTTTAACTCGATTTTGGAGTAGGTGTGCAATTCTGAGAAGCAGAAAGAGAGCCGATATTCCCGCAGGAAGAGCAGGGATCCAGGGAACTGTGCTCTGTGCGGCAGTAAAGCCAGGACAGAGCCCGAGGCCCAGGGGCAGGGAGGCGTGGGCTGTGTGCTCCTGGGTGTGACTCGGTGTGGACTGTGCCCAGCAGGTGGGAGCTGGCTCAGGCCTCCGGAGTCCGAGGAACTCGCCTGGGTTTTGTCCTACAGGTGTTGAGTGAGTTATTCTGTTCCTGACAAGGGCCTCGCGTCCTGACCATCAGAGGAGGTCAAACACAGCAAGTCGGAGGAGGTGTGTGAGTGACCCCGGGCGTGTCTGTCGGCGCTGAGGCCTGCGAGGGCAGAGAGCGCAGCCTGGAGCCACGGCGGCACGGAGACACCGGCCGCGGTGGAAGAGGGGACAGCGGCCGCTGGGGACAGGGGCACGGGCAGCCCCGGGCATTCAGGAAGCCGGCTCTGTCCAGGGCCCGGCGTGCCTGAGGGAAGGGCCGCCCGGCACCCGGCCCGGAGAGCCACCTGCTTGCGGCCTCGCCGCGGAGGGCAGGGGGCCGGGTAGCTGGTTGCAAGCAGCTCGCGGCGGGGCGGCCGCTGGGCTGTGGAGCTGACGGCACCCACACGGGACCAGGGCAGAGGTGGAGGCGGTGACCGCCTGAGCAGGTGGCCACAGTGGGCTGGTCCCCCGCGCAGCCCGGGCTGGCTCCTCCCGTGACAGCCGCACGTGTCCACGCGGCACAGCCCGGCATGGCGTGTCCAGCACTGTGCTCCCGCCCAGGGCAGTCGAGGGGGAGCGTCCTTCCCAGGAGCGGCCCTGCTCTCCCTTCGGGGAACGCAGCTCGGCACAGTCACTGACCGGCACGCCTGCGGTCGGGGAGAGGCTGTGCCTGGACCTGGGAGCACCCTCCCTGCAGGACCCCAGGCCGACGAGGGACCCCGGCCGGCCCGCTGGACACGGTCAGATTGTTTCTGTGTCAAGGACTTTTGCCATCACCGAATGAACTAGTTCACCCTCTGGGGGCCTGTTTATCATGTGATGTGGACTCAGGAATTAAGTCAGTGAAGCTGGTATCTGCACGCAGAGCAGCTGCTTCGCGCTCTCTGGCGGCTCAGGTGTTAAGCCCGTGCCTGGGGCGCAGCCCCCACGCGGCCCGAGGACCCGGTTCGTGGCCCCGGCCGGGACAGCTGCACGAGCAACTGTACCAGTGAAATGCTGCTTCCTCCTCCTCGCCTTTTCCACCTGCTACCTGCCTGCCTTCCTGCGTCCTTTCACTTAAAAAAGACAAGCAAACCCCAGCAAACACAGCGTCCAGCACAGCTCCGCGCAGGGTCTCTGGTGGTGTGGCTGTCAGCCTTCAGCCGTGCTGAGGCCACACAGCGAGGGGCCCGCGCCAGGGACGGGCACGCGGTGGCCGCTGGTGCTCCATGGGGTCGTGACCCGCACACACATTAGTGTGAGACGTGCGGAGAGAAGAGCTTTCAGCAGGAAGGAGACGAGCCCACAGGGCGCCTGCACCCCGGTTCTCCCAGGACCCGCCACTCGCCGAAGAGCACCCAGGGGCTGTGCCGGGAGCTGCTCTCACCTGGGGAAAACCGAGGGGCTTCAGACGCCGTGCGGAGAGGAGTCGTATGTTAATACTGTTTCCAGAGGAAGCTTCAGCACATCCACATACAACACCCGGGTGCTAAGAAGCAGCACCGGCTCCCAAGGGGAGTCGGCAGCCCGTGTGCTCTGCCACCCGTGCCCGCCTCCACCTCTCCCGTGAGAGACCCTCCTTCCCTGGCGCCACTGCGGGCCGCTGGCTCCGGCAGCCTGGGTTGAGGACGGGACGCGGGAGACGCCCCTCCTCCTGGGCTGCCATCGCGTGAGAGCCACAGCGAGGGGACGTGGGTCCCACCCCGCAGAGCCACGGCGAGGGGGCGTGGGTCCCACCCCGCAGAGCCACGGCGAGGGGGCGTGGGTCCCACCCCGCAGAGCCACAGCGAGGGGACGTGGGTCCCACCCCGCAGAGCCACGGTGAGGGGACGTGGGTCCCACCCCGCAGTCGCGCGTCTGGGATGCATGCAGGCAGCCGTTGGGTGGGTCGCGCTCCAGGAGGCGGGTCCCGCCGGCGCCGCTGGGCAGCGAGCGGGCTCCCCGGTGCGAGGGGCAGCTCGCCTGCAGGCAGCGGTGGGCGCGGGGCTCGGACTGAACCCCACCGTCTGCAGGGGTGGCTGTCAGGCAGCGCTGGGGCATGGCAGTCACGTGAGCTCACGGAGGACGAGCTGGAAGCACCAGAGAGACAGAGGGGACAGGGCAGTGGGCAGGTGCCATCACCGGGCCAGCGGGGCTGCCCGCCCTGAGGGGCGGCGGGCGTGTGGTGGGCTTGGCGCCTTTCTGGAAGAAGCCGACAGTCTCGGGTGGTCTTTCCACACAGCTGCCCAACAAGACACCTGTTCTTCCTCAGACCAGCACAGAGCCCCAGAGGAGGGTGTCTCCTGGACACCCCGCAAGGTGCCGCCCCAAATATGCCTGTGGCAGAAGGACCATTTGGGACTCGGTTCCCAAAGGAGAGACTTTTGGAGAATTCTGCATGAGCGGGAACACTGGCGGCTTGGCCTGCAGCCCGCAGGGCAGCGGGAAGGCGGACCCGGGGCCCCCGCGGGGCAGAGAGGGCTACCGGGCCCCCCAGATCGACAGGCAGCAGGAGATGGATGACGCGACCCAGCAGAAAGCGCCTGCCTTCCTCCGCAGGAGAAGGAGACCACGCCGAGGCGGGGCCCAGAGGCAGGAGGGCTGAGCCCAGGCCCGGAACTGCGTGTCCCCTCTTGGAATTGCTTGGCAGCGGTGACGCCCTTGGCCTTCCACTCGCTCCCGTCCCCCCCGTTCTCACCACGCCCTCGCGTCCTGAGAGGCAGCTGTTTCTACCCCGGGTCCACAGGGAGGAGTTCTGCCCGGGACGGGCCCCCCGATTCCCAGCCTCACCTGACTAGGACGCGCGGTAGGAACGGAGCAGCATCTGCGCAAACTGCCCCGCGTCCCGCAGATGTGGACGGTCTGCCGCAGGCGTCTTTCTGCAGAGCCTGTACGCACGCTCAGCTGTGCTCCTCGTTTACAGGGGGCAGTTGTGCTGTGACTTTTAAAGACCAACATAAAGGCAAACCCAACATGGCAACTTTAGGAAGTTTAACTTTCTTTTTAGAACACAAATGAGGATCGTGATCATTTTCCCCCTAAAAGAGTCTGTCATAATTCCACGTTTTACCAAAGTTATTCTTACCACCAATTAGCAAAAGTCATTTACATATGAATTTTAGAAGCACGAGGTCTCAGAGGTGCGCTGGGAGGGGAGTGAATCAAGCGGCATCACCCCGTTTTGCAGAGAAGAAAGGCTCAGGGGCGAGGAAAGGCTCCTGAAGGAGCCCGTGCGTCGTGGCTGGCGTGGGCCTGGGACGCCATCTGCGGAGCTGGCCCTCTGGTCTCGAGCCTCGGCCAGAACCAGAGTTTTCTCTGTGACCTTGGGTGACATTGTGGCTGTCCCGTCACCCTCCAGCCAACTGGTGCCGGCATGTTGGACGTCTTTCATCACACAGAACATCTCCATTAGGCAGTGAAACAATGAAACTCTTAAGTTATTATATCATACTGTACCCACAAATGGCATAATTACAAACCCATCCCCAATTTGAGAATCTCAGAGAGGTCAAAGAGGGCACATGTTTAATTGAAATGGAATATTTAAACTAAATTGCTAGTGCCCAACTTCAATATTATTGAAGCACTAATAAATACATTAAAAGACTGTTAGCAAAAGTACTTCCTGCTGAAGAATGATCATCCCAAGAATAACATTAGCTCATTTTGTAATATACAGAGAATGTTGTTTCAAGCTAATTAAATGCCATGCATTTTTGATAGCACTTAACAATATGTGGTTAATTATTATTATGCAGGCTTTGTTCTATAGCATTAATTATGATGAACTCATTTGGGCTTTTGCAAGATGCGGAAATGTGTTGGTTGGGGAAGGTGTGGAGCTGATGGTGCTCTCTTTGTAATTTGGGTTTAAATGAATAAACTTTGTGTGAAAAGCAACGAGTTTTCTAAGTAGGTTCACACATAGACACCAAAAAAAAAAAAAAAAAAAGAAAGAAAGAAAAAGAAAAGGGAAAAAAGAGGGAAGAGCTTCGGTCTCAAAGTCAAATGTTTATCCCACATTAAAAAGCACCACGTCTGTGCCAGTTCCCGGGAGACACATGCAGGGGCTCCGCTGGGCACACGGCTGAGCTGGAAAGACGACCGGCTGCCCCGTCCTGCGCGCCGCGTCCTGAACCGCTGGCCGTGGGCGTGACGAGCAGGCCGGCCGGCCTGGCAGCAGCTGCTCCTCCGGGCACCAGCGGGGCCGCCCGGGAACATGGCTGAGAGGTTCCCTGCCTGCTCCAGGGCGTCCAGGGCACTGCCCGAGACGTCCGTGGCCCCCGCGCCTGGGGGAGCCCTGTGTCCAGGGGAGCCGTCCTTGGGTGGAACTCAGGGCTCTGCACGCGCTCGGGCACAGGCACCCGAGGGGAGGACGGTCTGGGGTCCCTTCAACGTCCAGCAAGCTGATTTGAACCGTACGGAGTGGAAGCTCCCCTGTGTGTTCATGGTACAGGAGCGGATTTACTTAGAAGGAAAATGTGTTTGAACAAAAATTAAAATATCTCTTCCGTGGGCTTTCTCGGAGGTGTGTGCGGGCGGCGGTCTCTGTGGCGATGGGTGGTTTGGAGGAAGCCGACGGGACAGGAGGCAGCCACACGCCCAGGGGTGTCCCCACCCCGCGGTGAGGGCCGGGGTCCCTCCGCAGACACGTGCGGGTGGACGGGAGAGTGGCCTGCAAACAACAGCGTTGACCCTGCTGGTCTTGGGGGCTTATCCGTTCTCAGCCTGTCCTCGCTCTGACTGTCCCCGGAACAGGAGGTCAGCGCAGCCGGTCCTGTCTGTGGATGGAGAGGGGACTGCAGGTCCGGCGGCCAGGATCCGAGCTCCTGCGTCAGTCCCTGCCTGAGAGGCTCTCAGACATCCTGTCTCTCCGTCCGTGCTACTGAGGAAGAGTATGGACAGGGAAGGAGGGACGCCGGGCCGTGCCCCGTGACCAGTGTCACGCCACCCCGGGAGACCACAGGCTTGGGGACGACCCTCTGGACTCGCCCTTCGCCCGTTACCAGTCTGTGACCTTCAGAGTCCTTCACTTCTCTGATCCAAGCGGCACGTCTGGAAGGGGAGTGATGGCTTGTGCGGGGCATGGTTTCTGTGGGGTTAATCTGACAAACTGTGATGTGCTGGCAAGTGCTGTGCACGACTGGGGACCGAGGGTGGGGACTCTCCGTGCTGGACGCCGCAGGGCCCCCGTCCGGTGTCCGGCGTCCCCGACAGCACAGGCTGCAAGCCGAGCAGGAAGCTGGGGACCTTGTGGCGACAGTCGCCCTGCGTGGGGCAGCGGCCGGTCCGGCAGGTCAGCGCGCACGTGTGCGGGGCTGTCGACGGCTTCCTCCTGCGCCCTCTGGGGAGAACGAGCTGGGGAGGTGCAGACAAGCGTCAGCACGACGGCACAGGAGCCGGATGTCCGACCGGTGGGGTCCGGCTCACTGAGGAGCCCCTGGACGACGGAGACCAGGCTGTCACCGAGTCTGATAATGTGTTGTCTCCAAACCGCAGGTTTGCTGCTGAACTATTAATAGTTAACTCAGACCCATCGCCTCTAGTGCTAATTACTAGCAGAGAAAGCAGGAAAAAAAGCTAATTTAGATTAGTTTATTGGTCTCCCTAAATACATCAGGAGGAGAAAAACATCGGTGGCAAACATGGTGTGAAATGCTCCTGCCCTTGCTGCTGCCTCTGCGGAGACGGGGACTCGGAGGAGGCCGCGCAGATCAGCTTTAAATGCAGCCGCCAGGCTGGTCTGCAGGATGCTGCAGCGCAGCTGGAATGGCCATGAGGAGCACGTTCTTCTTCGATGTTCTGAGAAGATGCACACGTGGCTGCTTTCACGTGGAGATGGCGCACACGGCTGTTAGGAGGAGCTGCGGACAGGCCAGCGGGGAGGCCCCGGACGGCAGGCGTGAGTGGGGGCGCCGCCGGCCTCTCCGGGGAGCTGCCCGCCCCGCCATCCTGGCCGCCTGAAGCTGTGCAGCTGCTGGGAGAGCGGCCGGTGCCCTCACCTGGTTCCGCCAACGTGCGAGGCACACGCCTTGACTCTAGACAGGAGCCGTCTCCATTCCTGCTTCCCTGGCGCTGCTGGCCTCGCCAGTGTCCCCCGCGGGGCGGAGGACTCGCTCTGAGATGGTCCGGAGTCTTCCCTCCAAGCGTGCAACGCGATGGCCTAGTGTGGAAACGGGCTTTCTGGCGCCGCTGATCAGTAACGATCCTCCGCTTCTTTGACTTAGCACAGGGACCGACGGCACCTCACGCTCACGATGCAGGCGCCGGGGTGAGAGGCCCGCGTGGCTCCCTGACCAGGGAGGGGAGCTTGGGGCTGGCACCCGGCCGAATCCCTGAAGAAGCAGCTGGGGCGAGCCCAGCACACGTCCCACAGAAACGTCCAGAGCACACCCAGGGCGTACACGGCGTTTTCTAAAACTCCCTCTGACAGCCCACCCAGCCGTCCTCGCTGAAACACGGGGCTGGCTGGGCTCTGCGGCCAGAAACATGGGTGCCACCCGACTCGGCACCGGAACGCGGGCCCTGCTCTCTGCAGCGCGTCCTAGAAGGGTGCTCTTTCCATCAGGTGCTGTATTTCTTTATTCCGCCTCTGAATGTATCTCATTTTCTCATCGCCTGCTCTGCGCTCCCGGTCAGTGCTCACGGAAGCCACATGTCTTTGGAGGCGCCACGTATGTGGCCCATGAGAAACGCCATCGTGGGTCGCTGAGGGTCTCCGTCACCCGAGCTCACCCCGGCGGCGTCAGCTAGGAGGCAGCCAGGCCCTGCAGGCACCTAACCGTGTAGCCTAATGAACGCCGCTTCCGGCCTGCAGCCTGCCGCAGTGGACAGGGCAGGGCCGCCCGCTGCTCAGGCCGGGCCGGGCTGCCAGGTTTGTGGTCCGCGGTCGGGGCAGCTGGCTGTACCCCTGCCAACAAGTTCACACTTTGGGACCCAAGTTGCATGTTTTCCTAGTGATTTCATAATTCTTGTTTCACCTGAATTCAGGCTCAAATTTAATTGCATCTCCAAACTGATATACACGTTGTGTGCTCGGAGAGAATCGGATTCAGAAGATGCACATACTGTGTTCATTCATTCTTCTATCCCAAGTGAGTGAGCCCTCCCAGCGGGGAGGTCACTGACGAGAGGGCCGTGGACTTAACTGGCTTTTAACTGTCCGAGGAGCTGCAGCGGACCCTTGTCCGCGTGCCCACACCCAGAGGATGCGCTCAGGCTGCAGGGCTCCGGCCCCCGTGCCGTCTTCTCCTTGCGCCTCTGTACCCCAGGCACTGGCTTCTTGGCCAGGAAAGCAAGCCTGCTGCTCCTCACATTGGGCACTGGGTGGCTTCTGAACAGCGGCGTGGAGGGTAGGGTGCCGGCTCCGTGGTGCCAGTGTGTGGGAACGAGTCCCTGTGTCCTCCGTCTGCAGCTGCTCCTCGTCCCGGCCCCGCTCTCAGTCAGCACGGGACCCCCCTCCCGGTGGGGCATTAAGTGTTTCCCCTTGGGGTCCTGGGGGCCCTTGGTGACGGGGCGGCGGTACAGGTTCTCCTGGGCTGTCCACACGCCGGGACAGGAGGCGGCGTCTCCCAAGAGCTGCGACCCGCCGCCGCGCCCGCCCTGGATGTCGGCAGGGCCGGCCGCCCGGGCCAACCCGCTCCAGCAGGGCCCACGTCCGCCGGCCAGCTGCGCGTGCGAGCGCCAGCTCTTTCGCTGCTAGTCGGGTGTCACCGCTGAGATGGCCAGCGGCGCAGGCAGATCACGGAATGTGCGGGTGACTTACTTGGCTTGGGTACAGCGTGTCTTGTTTCTGCCCCTCTGAGCGTGATTTCTGGGGCGTAAGCCTCTGCAGTGGTGCGCAGGTTGAGCTTGGGTCTCAGGAGGAAGGGCGGAGCTCTCGCGTCCTCCTGTCTGTCTGCCGCACGCGGAGAGACGGGTGCGCCTCCGCGGGGATGCAGCATCCGGGTTCTCTGGGGACCGCCAGCGCCTTCATTTTCATACGTTGAAAACAGTCCTGGCACCTCGCGCTTTCCTGAGAGTCAGTTTATAACGCACACTCGCAACCTATCTGCAGCTGCGATCATTGGTCTCCAGCGCTTCACAAACAGCCCTTCAAGATGCTATTTGATACCTTCTACAGTCTTGGAGGAAACAGGCTGGATACGCCTGTTTCCAAAGCAGCTAAATGTATTACAATAAATTTGCTTTCCCTGTGCCGTGGAATTGGAAACCTATAAGATGCTGAATAAGAAACTGATACCGCTGCTTATCTGTCCACAAGCTCGTGGTGTTAGGAAGGCCAGTAATTGAAAAATGGAGAGCATTGATATTTGAACCTTTTTATATAACCTTTGAAGTGTAAGCCTTTTGGGGAATAAATTGCTTTTTGTAACAAGAACAATGTCAGATCCCATATTTAGAAACCGGGCACTTAATTCATTTTCAGAGGGAGAAACTCGCATTGTCTTGTTGGGAAAAACATTGCAAAATGGATTAGGCTTCACCCCAGAGGGATGATAACCTAATAGAAGTGACTGCGGCCTGGTCTTTATTAGTTACCCGGCCAACGCGGCCCAACAGGACAGGCGACCTTCCCCGGTGACAGATCGAGAGTCCGGCAGCGTGGTCTTTGGAGAATAACTTTGGGGCATTTGGGGTCTCTAGTCTCCTCCGATGTAAAGGGACACGGTGAAGCCGGCACGCGAGGCGCGCTGGTCTGCTCGCCTGGGCCGCCTGTCCGGGCGGGGCTCTCGGGAGGACCGGGCACTGAGTCCGGGCCTGTGGGGATGAGGCCTTCACGCCCCGGGGGACGGGATCCTTTCAGGGGCACGACGTGCTGACCGAGGAGGGTGGGGACGGGGACGCCGGGCGCGGGCACACAGCAGCCCTCCGGGGCCAGCACGATCCCGCGCTCAGGAAGGACAGGCGGCAGAGCGGCCAGGGCCGTCCTCGTCGGCCTGACCTCACCGTCGGGCGGGTCCTGCCGCCCACTTCCTGCTCAGCATCCTTTCTAGAACTTGGGCCTGAAAGCATGCTTCCTCATCTCGGCACCCCTGCCCCTGCCCGCCCTCGCCACCCCTGCCCGTCCCCGCCCGCCCCTGTCCGCCCCTGCCCGCCCCTGAACCCCTGCCCGTCCCTGAGCCCCTGCCCGCCCCCGCCTGCCCTCGCCGCCCCTGCCC